>JARSSU010010638.1:0-41274 GCA_029619165.1 Eurosta solidaginis
AAAATTTGGATACACACACAAAAAACCTGGTAATTTAGTAAATAATCCATACTAGAGCTGTTGCAAGTTTGACATGCGGGACATATATGAGACTCTGATAAAAATGTGGCAACATTTTTCAAATGGGCGTGGGCACGCCTACTTATGATAAAATCAAATTTTACAAATATGTATTACTCATAATCAAAAGATGGTTAAACCTATCGTAACAAAATGTGCAGAGAGGTTGCCTGTACTATAAGAATGATATTGAAGTGAAAAAATTAACGAAATCGGTTAAGGACACGCCCACCTTTATATAAAAGATTTACAAAGTGTGTGGACGAATAAAATAAGACTAATATCTTTGCCACAAAAAGAGCTTCATATCAATGGTATTTCATTTCCCAAGTGGATTTATATCACTAAATAGGAAAAACTTCAAATTTTATAAAAAATCGGGCGTGTGGCGCCTTCATTATGACTAAGCAAGTTTCTCTATGTTTCGGAACACCATAACTCGAGAAAAATTAACATAATGTCCGGTTGCACCCGAACTGTTTAGACACCTTTACTTGTTGAATAAATTCTGTTAAAATTTTAAGTTTAATGAATTTCTCTCAGTTAAAAACCTTAAATTTGAATTTGACTTCTTTGCTCAAATATTTATTACAGTACTTTTAGGACTGCATTAAAAATAAACACTTAAAATTGTCTGCTATTATATTCTACATCCGAAAGAAAATGAAGCTATTAACAGCAACAAATCAGCGTTTGTTGGTTGTCTCTGAATAAACAGACATTCAGTAAAATAGATCGCATTATGGTGATTTAACCGCGTTTGAAAGAAAAGAATTTTTTTTAATTATTTCAACAGAATATAACAACTGGTCTCAAGTAATAATATTCTGTAAAAATAGCAGGTTCTCAATCACAATCTAACTGACCTACTGATCTGTTAAAAGAGAACTGATGCATTGGTAATTTCAACAGTGAATAAGTGTTAGGCTAACTTTAAAGAGAATGTTTACTCTCACGACGCTCGCTTTTTTGATCTTATGACTACTGTGCTATAGAAATCTCCATCATATCCACAGCCTCTGATATTCTTACGTTCACGGAAACCGTGTATTTTAACAGGTACGGTTTTTCAAAATACCCAGTTCAACTCAATGAAATTACGCATAAAACTTATTATGCAATTTTCCTCAGTCAAGGTTTACTGAAGTTGCAATTACTGCTGACTGTGCTGACGACTTTGATATCATCGGCCTGAACACCGCGCCGTAAGTTCTGCTTATTCCTACCAAACTTGGGAAAAGAAGCGGAAAAGATGGGTTGATGGTGAATGAGACATAACGGAGTAGTATATGCTGTCATTGCGCATCATCAAGGACTAGCGAATTAGGCCTTGCAAAAACCATGGACCATGACAATATCATGCTAAAGCGCTCTGGGAGAGTGTTCTTCGAAAGACTTCCGGACCTCTAAGCGTTGCAACGGCTAGTACATGAAGAAGATTAATAATGAGCGTGTACGAGCTTTACGCATGACATCTAAATAGTTCAGCGAATCAAAATGCAGCGGGCTAGCGCTGGTTAGGCATGGTATGCCAATAAAGATGGACGCTCGGGTAAGAAAGGCATTTTATCGGAACACGGCTATGGGAAGCAGAGAAAGGCGGGCGCCCACTTCGCGGGAAGTGACCAGGTGGAAAATGATTTAAATACCTTGGTGTGACAATGGCGCCGTTTAACTAAAGTAGAAAACGTCTGGTAGCGCGTATCGGATGGCTATAACCGTTAAACGGTTAAGCGCCAATTAAGTAGTAAGTAAGCACATTATGTTCATCGATGGGCATATTTACATACAACTTAAGAATGGGCGTATGGTGACTGTTGCTCTATCTACGTGCAGTAAGATGCCAACTAGCAAGTTACCGTAAGTTGGTGTCAAGTAAGCCCGCATTTCCGTACAAGTTCAACGCAGTTTGTCGGTTAACTACGCTTCCAAAACTTATTCTGCAGTTTTCAGTCTACTTTAACTGAGTTTAATCTGAGCTTAAGCGGCCAAGTTGGCAGGGTTTAAACTGCTAGTTAACATATCGGTGATTTGCATTCGTTCGAAATGGCGTCGAATATACCAAACAAGCATTTTGGCTTGATACATAGAGCTCATGTGATACTAGCATACTTTAAAATCTAGGGAGTTTTTACGAAACAGTGGCTTATAGTACTGGAGACTGATAGTGTACTCAGCAGAAGAGGGAATTTTTATAAACGAAAAAATGCTATTAAAATACTTAAGTTGAAAAAATGATCGTTCCAACTTCTGCTCTTTGACTGACTCAGTGTGAGATTCAATATAGTATTTCACGAAATATAAATAAATTAAAAAATTACAGCTTCCTTACTGCTTATCATCAGGTGTTTATTTATTCACAGTAAAATATCTGTTCGGCTTGTGTGGTACACTTGGAAACTTTTTTATACTCAGCTGAGCAGAGCTGACAGAGTATATATAATTTGTTCGCATAACGGTACCCCGTAACGGCATAAAACAAATCGGGATAGATATAGACTTCTATATATGAAAATGATCTGAGCGAAAAAGAAATTCATTTAGCCATGTCCGTCCGTGTGTCCTTCCGTAAACACGTAACTTCAGTAAATTTTGAGGATCTTAATGAAATTTGGTATGTAAGTCCTGGCACTTGTCTCAGATCACTGTTCAAAATGAACGCAATCGGACTATAACCACACCCACTTTTTCAATATCGGAAATTTCGAAAAACGAAAAAAGTGCGATATCATTATCACAGATGGATAAAGCGATGAAACTTAGTAGGTGCGTGAACTCACGGCGCAGAATAGAAAATTAGTAAAATTTGGACAACGGGCGCCGCAACCCCACTTTAAAAGAAGGTAATTTAAACTTTTGCAAGCTGTAATTGGCAGTCGGTTGAAGATATCTTGATGAATTTGGCAGGAGCGTTTCTCCTGTTTCCTAATGTGTGCTAATAAAAAATAGCAAAATCGGAGAACGACCACGCCCACTTAAAAAAATTTTTTTAAGGTCAAATTATAACAAAAATGAACATCTTACAGTATATAAGTAAATAATTTCAACATTCCACTCCATGATATGGGCAACAAAATACAAAAATCAAAGAAAATTTCAAAATGGGCATGGCTCGCCCTTTTCATTTAATTTGCCTAGAATACTTTTAATGCCATAAGTCGAACAAAAATTCACCAATCCTTGTAAACTTTGGTAATGACATAGCTTCTAGACGATAATTGTTTCTGTGAAAATGTGAAATCAGTTGAAGCCACGCCCAGTTTTATACACAGTAGACCGTCTGTCCTGCGCTCGGCCGTTAACAGGATAATTGAGCAAAAATAGATATATCTTTAGTTCACATACTATCTAACCTCACTTTATTTGGTATTAAAAATGAGCGAAATCCGACTATGACCACGCCACTTTTTCGATATCAAAAATTTCGAAAAATGAAAAAAAATACCATAATGCTTATACCAATACGAAAAAGGGATGAAACATTGCCATTGGATGTGGTGTTTTATCGCAAAAATATAACTTAGAAAAAACTTTGTAAAATGGGTACCATATTAAGTAGAAGAAAATGAAAAAGCTCTGCGGGGCGAAATTCAAAGCCCTTGGAATCATGGCAGTAATACTCTTCGTGGTATTACATATATAAATAAATTAGCGGTACCCGCAGATGATGTTCTGGGTCATCCTGGTACACATTTTGGTCGTATATCACGAAAACGCCTTCACAATACAACTAAGGACCACTCCCTTTTAAAATCCTCATTAATACCTTTATTTGTATACCATATCGTACAAAAAACATTCTAGAGTCATTCCTGGTCCACCCTATGGCGATATCTCGAAAAGCGGCCACCTATAGAAATATGGCCCACTCCCTTTTAAAAAACTCTTTAATACCTTCCATGATACCCATGTCATACAACACATTCCAGGGCTACCCTACGTTCATGTTCTACATGGTGATTTTCCTTATTTGTCTCCGAAATTCTCAGCTGAGTATAAAATTTCGGTTACACCCGAACTTAGCCTTCCTTACTTGTTTCAGCTTAACCTCAACTCGATATCAAATGTAGTATATCAACCGGAAAAATATGTGATATTCATTTGAGAACTGTACATTCTCAAAATCTCTCAAAGGTTCGATAGTAATGGAGTATGAAGTGGATATCAACTGAGAACTATCTGTTAAGAATAACTAGATAATGATGTGGATATCACCTCCGGAACTAGATATACATTTGGCTGGATAATTATAATTAAATGTTAGTTGGGAAAGCAAAATCCAATGTTGTCGTATCTACAAATTATCTAGATAATAAAATACCAATGTGGCGACCACCATGGTGTGATGGTAGCGTGCTCCGCCTACCACACCGTATGCCGCAGGTTCACCCCCGGGGTAAAGCAACATCAAAATTTTAGAAATAAGGTTTTTCAATTAGAAGAAAATTTTTCTAAGCGGGGTCGCTCCTCGGCAGTGTTTGGCAAGCGCTCCGGGTGTATTTTTGTCATGAAAAGCTCTCAGTGAAAACTCATCTGCCTTGCAGATACCGTTCTGAGTCGGCATAAAACATGTAGGTCCCGTCCGCCCAATTTGTAGGGAAAATCAAGAGGAGCATGAAGCAAATTGGAAGAGAAGCTCGGCCTTAGATTTCTTCGGAGGTTATAGCGCCTTACATTTATTTTTTTTATTTTAATGTTGCCGTACAAAAAAGCTTACCACAAAGGCGGCCTTAAACTATGACTGAAAAACTACTCAGTAGTTTAACTGGAGTTTAAATTTGACTAGAGTTTAAGCAAACTTAGCTTAAGCTTAACTTAAACAACTACTGAATAATCGGGCTTAAATAAACTGAACTATTTTGAACAATTAAAAATCATTGTAGGGATTTGCCAGATCTGGCGTGTGGGTTAAGAAAATTTAAAATTCCCTAAAAAGTTGCGAAAAATAAATTTTGTAACGCAATTTTGAAGAGCATAAAATTTCTCGTTAATTTTTAATGAATTTTTTCTGGAATTTTTCATAGCAATGGCGCGTTTATGGCAATAACTCCAAAGCTTCAAAACTTCCCACATTAAATATTTCTAAATGTCAAAGAAAACTAACTTGTTTTTCGAAAATTTTTGGTTTTTTCTCTTGCAGAGTCTGTAATTTTCATAACCATATTTTAGTTTTAGCATATCCCCACAATGATTTGGCCTGATTTTCGTTATGAAATATTTTTCCAACAGGAGTCGGAGAAACAATTTTCTAAAAACTTTCTCATTTCTTTGAGTTAGGCACACAAACAATTTTTATAAACACCAAAAAATTGGGATCCTTAGTTTTATTTAAATACCAAAATCTTTATATAAAGACAAAAATTTTAAAAATTTGTTATAAATTGCGACCTGCACAGATTTTGAAAAAACTTCAATTTGTCCACATCGTGCGCCGTGGTGTGCTCACCTGCCACACCAAAGGCATTGTGCTCAAGCCTCGGAAAAAGCAATCTCAAATAATTTTTTTTTAATTACAAAATACTTGTTAAATCGAGGCCGGTCCTCGGTAGTGCTTTGACAAACCCTTCGAGTATCTTCTGCCATGACAATCTCTAAAGCGAAAATTCGTCTGCTTGCATATACCGTTCGGAGCAAGCTTAAAACATTTGTCCCGCCCATTTTTAATAAAAATTACAAAGTAGTAAGACGGAAATTGGTAACGAAGCTGTATTTAAGTCTCATCGGAGGTTTGTGTTTATTTACTGGTATGCTGTAAAACTGATTTCAAATTCCCTCATCTTTCCGCTTTAAAGCAAAATATACTCATATTATTTTTTGAAATCCTATGTTCAAAATCCTCTCAGTAGCTCATCCAATTACACGGTGCACTTCCATACATACCTTTGTTCATGATAGACATGAACAACAGCAGCAACAACGACCACTTAAACCGCCACAAAGTAAACATGCTGCGGTCGCAACTGTTGTCCACCTTTTCCCCTACAATTACAACAAACAAATGCTGTAAATTGTGAACAATTTTTCAACAGCAAGTAATCTGCAAGTTTTGTTAAATATCAGGCTTTAAAAGCCACATGCTCTAGGGTTATCTGCTTCCACTCGCGCTTAACGGCAAAAATTAAACGAAATTCAACAAATGAAATGGCCAACACTTCAATAATGCAATATTTAAATAAAAAATATAAATTAATATTGTTACACCGCGCTTTAAGTAAATCAAAATATTTGAAGAATATTCACATTTAAAATTTTTCGCATTTGTAAAACGCACATTCAATGCTTAAACGCCTAAAAGTCGACTACAACTGAGAATAGTAAGCAAATGCTGCTTTGCTTTTATATGCTGCGACCTGCTGGTAGCGCTTGCAACTTAACACTAACACATGCACACGTATACTTATACAATTATTTAAAATAAAAACGCGTACAATGCACTCACTACGCCGCTTATGGGACTATTGCTCTAATGTAGTGGTGTGTAGTCTCAGTAGGATCACACCTGTTGACTGGCCAACCGTTGCACACTGTCGGTCTTATATGGAGTTGGTGGCCAAAAATACTTCAAATAGAGATATCAACGTGAATCTTTGGTCACGGCTTTACAAATATGTTAGAACTATTTTTCATAAAATTGGTGCGGGTATACCTTCATACCGACCCACAACCATCCACTTTCACCGCACGCATACAAAAAGTACGTAGAAGTGTGGATTGGTAAGATGTGCCTATCGCAAATACAATGTTTAATAGGATTAAATAAAGAAATTAAAGTTATTAAAAGATCTTGCAGATATAACAATAATAAAACAACAAACACGCACAAAAGTTTACATTTGCACATCGTAGACTGGATAAAATAATGTCGTATGTTACATGTAAGCACATGTAACATACGACAATAATTTATCAGAGTGACGCTGTCAGAAAACTGTCGCAAAACATAGTTAGTGGCAGCTGATATTAACACTTTAGAATCTTAGGACTTTGACCAATAATAAGATATAAGTCCCAACGTGAGGATCGGTGAGGAACCCAAATCTTTGTGCAAATAAAAACTAATAAGGCACTGGTGAAGTTTTAAATAACAAAAAAAAACACAACAACCTAAAGACACCAAAATTATTTCAAAACGAAGTAAATACCTTTGACTTCAACATTCATTTTTATTTATTTCAATACAATGATATTTTATGTATTTTTAAATAGCTTAAACTTGCATTTTATTTTTAACTTGCTCACACTGCAAAAAACAACTAATACCATAACCTCACATTAAAGCTATTCTTAAAGAGTACAGTTCGAATACAACAAACACAAATATACTTTTTAAAAGGCTGTTTTAATAAGAGATACTAACGACACATTTGGTGACAAACTTTTCACTGTTTTTTGGCCTATGGGACCGACCACTACTGTACGTTGGGTCGTGGTCGTCATCAGTGAAGCTATTTTCGTTTGTATGTCAATAATACACTGGCTATGTGCTACTAAATAAGCATTTTTTGTCAGGAAATAGAAAATTTCGTGCCATTTATTATATGTCCTTTGAGTGTTTGCTTTTTTTGTCACAGTGTTCGCGTCACTGCTTAAGCCATCACTATTGTTATCTTTGATGACGGTATCGCTGATTAGTTTGTCGCTTAGCTGCTCACCTCTGCGTGCTAATTTTTTGTGAAAGCTTCATAGGTTTGCCCTTTTTCTAATCACAATTGTCTAAAACTTCAATATGATGACATTCAAAGCGTAAACAAAATACATCGAAATTAGCTTTCAGGGACACTGATAAACGCAAGTCGACCTCTTCACCCATCTATGCTCACTGTTCATGGAGATTTCTATCTGATTTTGCACGACATGTAAATATGATGTACAGCACACATACAAATGTATCTAAATGCATACATATATGTATGTATATTAGGGTGGGCAAAATAAAAGTTTCAATGTAGAATTCGCGGTGGGAGAGAGACTTCGTCGCCAAGTACTGTCGTACACGAATGTGGAAGAACGTCTCGCCGATATACCATTAAAGCAAACATTTTTCAATACATCATCATCTGCACTCATGCACCGATGGAGGAGTAGGACAATGCGGTGAAAAACGCATTCTATTTACACTTAAAAGGCGCATACGAGCGCTGCGCACGCCATGATATAAAAGTCTTCTTTGGCAACTTTGACGCCAGGGCGAGCAAAAAAGGTGTTTCTGGAACCACGGCTAGAAAGTTCAGCTTCCACAATGAAAACTCTCCTATTGGAGGATCGACTTCCCAGTGCTCGAAACACGGTGATATCCAGCATGAGGTTCATGCCTAAAAATATTCATCAAGCTATATGGCAGTCCCCCGATCGAGAGACACGTAGTCAGATCGATTACGTTGTGAAAGACGGTCGGCATGACTCCAGTTTTTAAGATGTGCTCACGATCCGGGGACCTAACATGTACTCGGATCACTATCTCGTCGTAGCTAAAATACTCACCCGCCTCTGCGTAGCTAACAGCAAGAAACAAAAAAAAACGCAAGGACAACTAGATGTAAAAAAGCTGCCATTCCTAATTATTTCGCAAATCGTCCCACACACCTGCTCTCTGAGAGCACAAGTCAACCCGGTGGAATGCAGGAGCAGTGGGAGCAAATTGGTTACCGGCGATTGAGGAAACACAGCTGGTGCAATGAAAAATGCCGCTTTTCAACAACAAAAAAATTACGCTGTCTACGGGGCTACCTTAAAAGCGAAAGCAACAAGAAAAGTGTGCTACTGCTTCTGCGAATTGAAAAGGGAACGAAGACGCCTTTACAGGAAGAAAAAAGCAGAGACAGAAAGGAGTGAGTGCGAATAGCTTGAGCTGCAAGCCATCAGTAAAAATTCCCAATTTTCATCAAAAAACCAGCACAAGATAGAAGGTTTTGAGATCGAACGAAAAGGTAAGAACGAAAACGGCGACCTCGTAACCGATATGCAGAGAGTACTAAGATAATGAAGAGAATATTTATTTGCCCTTCTAAATGGAGACAGCGATGTACCGCTGAGATGTGGCTTCAGACCTGTTAGATCTACCATCGAAAAAAACACGAAAAAAGATACACTTCACCCCTTCGTCGATTCTAAACCACCCTTCGAAAGCACGAAGAGGAGCTGCCTATATGCTCCATGTCCGAATTTAGATTCCCCGTGAAATTTATACGGCTGTACAAACTGACGTTGAGCAACATCATCATCACTAACTAAACGAGGTTTCAGACAGGGTGTGCGATTTCTTTAATTTGATGCTGGAGAAATTATACTAACTGCAGAACTAAATCGCTCTGCAAATCATAACCTATATATAACGTCAACCACTGCAGTATTGTATTATTAATTTTGAGTATTGGATAAGAGAGAAAAATAATTAAATGTAAAACTTTTACCGTCTCCAAGCTGGTTAAAAACTCGTGTGTGATATTTTTGACCCGTTTGAAGTGGTGATACTGGAAAAAAACGTTTATTTGTTTTAAAGGAACCACCCTAATATACATACATGCATGTGTTTGTTATCACATTGAGATCTTATCGTAGTATATGTAAGGTAGGAGCGAATGGTCCTTGACAGGTCAGCCTTTTCATCCTAAGCATATATCTGATTCAACATACACCACTGAAAAAGGATAGGGAAGAGAAAAATCTTTATAAATCCTAGGGTAATAGACTTGTGCCAAAGCTCTCTTTGATGGGTGCATAAAACAGTATTATGTGCCACTTCCTCTTGGATGGCGATATTATTGGTTGGTTGCTATGCCGCCCGGATATCAAAAATGCTAGTCCACGTAGTGCCATTTTGCTACACCTTTCTTCTGGAACCAATTGTTGCTGATATCGTATGGCTAGTCCGTACTCTGTTCGAACCATTTAGAGCGGACAGTATAGTTTTTAAATTGTCCTCAAGTTGTTAAAAAAAGCAAATTACCCAAAAAAGGTGCCGATTTTTAAAAAAATTGTATATTGCGATTGGCTGAAAGAATAAGCGAAATCAGTGATGCAAAATCCTTTAGTAAGTTCTAGAGGCATAAACACTCCTTTTATTCTTACCTCACATACTCAACACCCAAGTCTCTCGGTTTAACATTTTCTAAAGTTGGCGGCCCTATCCAAAACTAGTTCCTTGGAGTGAATCACATTGATTATAGCCTATCAACCAAGTTTAAATATCACCTACACGTTACGGCTCCTTTTACATATGTCAGTACCTAGGCACATATATTTACCAGGTGAGGCTTTGTCATTCGCAAGAACACAAAAAGTGGTGAAGCAAAAGTTTTCCCCAGACAGTCGAACAAATGACCGGGTGTGCTATTACTCTAACATAGTGGACAGTCGAACTAGTCTGAAAACTAAAGCTACGCGATCATTCATAATAAGCTCTTATATCATAAGGCCGGAAAACAGCAGTTAACATCTTTCAATTTAAAATCGGTCTACTTTCATTCTAAAATATCGTTTTGATTTAAGGAAGACTATTGTAATCAATGTTGTAAAGACAAACGTCTGCAAACTATGGTCTATATTTTAAAAATTGTATCCAGGGTGCTTGTAAAATTTTAATCATATAGAGGATTATAGAATTTTCACCCATGAGTTACGCAATGATATTTAGCAAACTTCTATGCGGCAGAATTGTCGCAGCGGAGTGGGGAGGGGCCATAATTAAGAGGAAGGTGTGCAGGGGCACGCCACAGGGGGGTGTCCTATCTCCTCTCCTCTGGGTTGTGGTAGTCAACGAGCTTCTTGTGGAGCTGGAAGCCAATGGTTGTCGGGTGGTTGCCTATGCAGATGACCTCGCTATCCTAGTCAGAGGCAAATTTCTGGGCGCCCTGCGCGATGTTCTTCAGGGCTACCTGGATACTGTGGCTAGGTGGGCTGAATCATGTGGATTGGCGGTCAACCCGGGAAAAACGGAATTGGTCCTTTTCACAAGAAGATATAAGGTGCCCGATTTCAGAACTCCCTCGATTGCAGGGGTACCGTTGGTACTTTCTGATAGGGTTAAATATTTGGGGATTGTTTTGGACAAGAAACTGTCCTGGAGACCCAATGCGGAAGATCGGGCCAGGAAGGCCGCCATTGCCTTGTACTGCTGCAGAGGAGCTATCGGAAAGAGATGGGGACTCTCGCCAAGAATAGTACACTGGCTTTATGAGATGGTGGTCAAACCGATTCTGCTATATGGGGTGCTGGTCTGGTGGAAAGCACTGGACACGGCGAGCACCTCCAAAATGTTAGTGTCAGTGCAACGGACGGCGCTGATCGGTATCAGTGGCGCTCTCAGAACAACGCCTACCTTGGCACTGAACGTCATGCTGAACATATACCCAGTAGATATTGCGGGAAAGGCGGCCGCGGCAAGGTCGTTGGTCAGGCTTCGTGATATGGGATATAGACTTTCTGACCGCGGACACTCTAGCCTTCTTACCAGTTTCGACTTCATCCCGGACAGAACGGACTACTGTATGCCGATAACAGCTCCCTATACAACCTTCACCCCAGTTATTCCAGAGAGAGAGGATTGGGGAAGAGGAATTATCTGGGGCATGGGACCGGTTAACTTGTTCACGGATGGGTCAAAGCTGGATGGAAAGGTTGGTGGGGGGGGTCTTTTGTCAAGAGCTAAATTTAAGCCGCAAGTTTAAGTTGGCTGATCACTGCAGTGTATTCCAAGCGGAAATTGCTGCGATTAAGGATGCGGTGGATGGAATGCTATCCAGTGCTACCACGGTTAGGGAATTTAACATCTACTCTGATAGCCAATCGGCTATCAAGGCCTTGAGCTCAACTACAGTGCGATCGAGGGTGGTCTGGGAGTGCCTGACCTCGCTTGCGATTGCATCGAATTATTTTACAATTAAGATTATCTGGGTCCCGGGCCATAGTGATATCCCGGGTAACTGTCAAGCGGATCTCTTAGCCCGCATCGGTACAACTGAACCGGATGAAGATGGCTGTAGGGACTTCGGGATCCCGCTGGCCACCTGTGGATTGCTCCTCCATAGCTGGGCCTCGAATCAGCTCAGCAAACGTTGGGCGGATACCACGTCTTGCAGGGTAGCAAGATCTTTCTGGCCGAAAGTGGATGGCAGGAGGTCTGCTGAAATAATTGGGTTCACTAAGGCTCACCTATCAATGGTCATTGGGGTTTTGACAGGGCACTGTCCCATGGGTATCCATGCGGTACGTCTCAATATACTGGAAACTCCATCCTGCTGCAGCTGTATGGAGGATGATGAGGTGGAATCACCAAATCACTTTATGCTTGATTGTCCAGCTTTTGCCAGAATTAGGCGAAAGTACTTCGGTCGCGACTCACTTGGATCTCCCGAGGATATATCCAAAGTTGAGATCGGTATCATTCGGAGCTTTATCGTTGCTACCCAACGATTCTCTAAGAAGCTGGATCTAGGTCACCGTTATTTTTGGTGTATGTGGTATCACAACGGACCTTCGTGTTGTCCAAGTGAGCTATCCTTATCAGGGAAGCTACCACCTAACCTATCCTATCCTATCCTACGCAATGATATGCACTTAGACAGCTTATGATTTCGATGGCGGCATCCTTGGCCACTCCCCAACGTTTCAAGGGGTTTCTCTGTTGTAGCTCGGCAACATAGCGCGACAAAAACATCCGTTAGAAAGTCTTCGGAGGTACAGGTATGAGTTCTAAGTCGCAGTCCTATAGATTCTGTGCTGGCATATGGTGTGAGAGTCAGGAGGCGTGGTAGCGACTGGTGGTCGGGACTGCTACTAATCGCACATCGGGAATTGTAGCTCTTATTCATCGAGGATTGTACCTCGAAAAAACTGGATGCGCCCTGTGCCACGAGAGTCATGAGTATTAATAGACCATTAATAGCAACCGTAAGTCGCATTTGTGCGTGATCGCCAAGAAGCCACAAATGATTTAAAGAAATTATGCGTGCGCGACGATTATTAGGAGTTAACCCCAGGTGAAGCTACGCTTTGCACGACATATATAGAGACAAAAGTGTGATCATTTTATGTATCTCTATTTCTTTTCAGCAGACGCAGCAGTACCAATTCCATAGACCGGGTTTAGGATCGAAGCCCCTCTGGAGTAAGTGAACGAGGGACAATCATCCGCAAGGAGCTACTCCTGAAAATTTTTGAACGATTTGCGAGATTTTGAGGCAAAAGCCCGGATCTTTCCGAAATGGCCAAGACTTTATTTCCTTAAATACATACAAACAAAACCTTTCCTAAATATTATTTTTTTAAATAGAAAAATTAAGCTTTTTAAAGCAAGAACGCCGCCCACGCCGCCGCCGCCGCCGATAAAGGGATCGGCGTAAACCTCTATACCACGTGGATCTCTCCCCTACTCAAAGCAACAGCTCGATACAGCAAACGTCAGGAGTTTCTTAGGCTCCCAACTTAGCCAGATCACAAAGATCGTGAAAGAAGGTAGACCCCAGAGATTTCTTCCTCTTGTGCCAAAGCGCGGGACAATCGCACAGAAAATGTTTGACTGTTTCTATCTCCTCGCCGTTGTTCGTGCCTCCCGATTGCTATGTGCCCGGTTATAAGTCCAACTACCAGAGATATGCCCCCCTACTAAGAAGAAGGAGACTTTTTGTGCGTCTCGCGTTCCATTCAGGCCACACGAGCTTGGAGTCGTAGCAGGATTCAAGATTGCTCCATCTCACACCCGCTTCCCTAAGGAAAATCCCTTTCAAAATTACCTTACAGGTAGCGAGCGGCATGCTTTATTCCCTTCCAGGACGACGAAAGCGGAATGGATGTGCCCCCTCTTGCAAGTTCGTCAGCCATCTCATTGTCCGGTATATTCGAGTGTCCACGCACCCATACCAGGCTGAGGGAAGTTTGCTCAGCGATCTCGTTAAGAGATTTGCGGAGCCGTCAGTATATATCTGCAGCCTATCGCTCAGGTCCGGCGGCTCCTTCAACCAATAATCCCTATCCGGGATAATAACCTCTACTTAATATTGAAAAGTACAGTCGGAGCGCAATAGTCAGACGAAGGCGAATCCAAATACTTAAGGATAGCTGCATGGCCATCCACATTGTCTCTCCATCTGTATAACTCTCGCAGCCGCAGAGCAGAAAAGGCCATTAAATCTATTGGCAATACATTAAAAACAGTATCCAGCGCCTCCGCAGGGATGGTGCGCAGGGCACCTCCCACGCAGATTAGAGCACTTCTTTGTACCTTCTGGAATACCCGTAGGTTTGATTTAGTATCTAAGCTCGTCCACCAGGCCACTGCCCCGTATAAGAGAATTGGTCTAACCACAGCGGTGTAGAGCCACAAGGTAATATCGGGTGATAATCCCCATCTTCGTACAACAGCTCCCCTACAGCTGTACAGTGCCACCGTTGCTTTTTTCACACCCTCCTGAGCGTTTTCCCTCCAGGATAGTTTCCTATCTAAAATTACTCCTAGGTATTTGGCAGAGTCCCTCAGCATCAGGGTCATACCCGCTAGCACGGGCAACTGCAGCACAGGTATCTGGTGAACAGCACCAGTTCAGTTTTGGCTGAATTGGCCGATAGACCTTTACTCCTGGTACTGTTCTCCACCAGTCTCAGCTAGGTCACAGATAGGATAAGACGCCGAGAAATTTTAAGAAAAGGATAAAAATTCTGTTAGGTGGTGCACGGATCGAAATATTTACATAAGAATTTGGAAATTTGGTGTTTTGAAACCGGGTTTTAAGTAACTTCTAGGTGAGCTAGAGGCTAAAAATTTAGAGCTTAATTCAGAGGTCAATGACAGCCGATGACACAATACAAAAAGTTTTGCTAGGTGCGCACGGGATAAGATGTTTAGAAAAATCAAACGCAACGGAGGGAATTTTGGGATTGATTTTTATGTAAGTTCTCTTTGAGCTACAAGCGTAAAACTTCACAGGTTAAGACACCAAGAAAATGTAAGAAAAGGAGAAAAGAAAAATAAAATAAAAAAATTTTAAGCACTTCCTTTATATAAATGGACAAAAATCAGCCAAAAATGTCTCCTTATATAAAGGCATATTCTTGCTAAACTTTGATTTTTAAAATTTGACATAGAAATTGCAAAAATATTTGTGAGTAGTAAAAATATAAAGGTGCAGCCATGGTTCAATTATGTACAGGTTGGCTCATCTCATCAGCTGATTTTATTTATGTCATTGCATGGTCGAAGGGATTGTCAAAAGGAGATGGCAAACTCAAAATGAAACCAACACATTGGCAACATTTTTCTCACACATACAAAAACTGCTAAGTTTTATGTTTCCATTCCATACCATTCGCACCAACACCAATACACAGATTTTGACAATTTGAACAGACATATTTTGTTGCTTTACAGATGAGCCAACCTGTATATAGTTGAACCATGGGTGCAGCGCAATTGATTGGCTAATAATATCTCCTTTCCTACCAACTTTCCAATCCAGTTAATGTGCGCTCCACTTTTATATTTTTACTTCTCATAAATATTTTTGCAATTTCTATGTCAAAATTTAAGAATCAAAGTTTAGCAACCTCCTATAACGAGATAACAAACTAATTTAGGATCGGACTACCGATGGCGAATGTATTGCTGACATTTAAAAAGCCGATCCCTAAGGTTACCAGAAGCAAAAGCATGTATATTAGGGTGGGTCAAATTCTATGGGGAAACATTTAGGGAAAAAACTTCAGGTGCATATCCAGTTTCTGAATCTAAGGGTCATGCTGAGTTATATTGTCCATGGGACCATAGGTCTGAAATGAATTTCGAGTCTCCCTAATTTTCTTAGAAAATTTATAATTTATATCCCAATCCGAATCCGAATTTGTTTTCATGTATTTTATTTGTGAGAGCCGCTATTCGGAAATTCGACCAACCCTAATGTACATACTTTAAGAAGATTTTATATACATAAGTAGTCAAGTATCATACCTTGTTTTTACTTTCAAAAAGATTTCTTTTAGCTTTTACGATTTTCCAATTTTTTAGAGTTACTTCATATTCGCTCAATTACATAATTTTGTTACATTACCATAAATTTATCTGTTTCCTTAACAACAGCATCATCTGCACAATTATGATCTTTTATGCCAATGGGGTCATCAACTGTACTCGTCGATGCATGTATGTATGTAAGCATATTTTAATATTATCCATATACAATGATATAACCAGCTTTTGTATGATTACGAAAGAATGTAAAAAAGCATCAGTTGATTCTACATAAGTCATTTTTAATTTTATACGCCCATTAAAATTGGCAGCAGAAGACATTTGCGACCGTTCGCTGCCGTTATGTGTCACTATGATTTGATTAGAAAAAGAGAATAATTATAGGTAGGTCTCAGGTGTTAACGTTTTAAAAACACCTACATGCACGAAAGGGTGACATGAGCTCAAGGGCCATGAAGTCAATTGACCTTATGACCACTTAAAATGGCCACAAAGTCAATTGAAGTTATGAACATATGAAATGTTCACAACATAAAATTTCAAATGGTTACAATGTCAACGATATTGACAAGTGGCCATAAGGTCAATTACAGGCATGCTTAACCAACGAACCGATATCATTTCGTTACGATAATTAACGTTAATAAACGAAACAAATTCATTTCGTTTCGTTTATTAACGTTAAAAACGTCAAATTAACGAAATGATTTTGCTTCGTTTTCTGCCATATCAAAACGAAATCAAATCGTTTATGTTGATTATTAATTTCAAACTATGCTGGCAAAGCTGATTGATGGCGGAGTCATTAAAGGTGAAAGCATTAGCCAAGCTGATTGCAACTTTGCTCACGAATTTTGACAGTACGAACATTTCTCAGAGTATTTTTGACATTACCACCAACGAATTACACAAACAAATTACATGGAGTTTGTGTGTGTATGTCCGCTCGCTGTTACCACCTTACGGCTTCACCATGGCTATAGCATTACCAGCACAATTCAAACATAAAGTATCACGTTTTTGTTAACGTTTTTAACGTTAACGAAAGCTTTTCGTTTCGGCTAAAAACGAGATACAATTTATCTTGATAATTTCTTTATCGGTAATATTTCGAATTGTTTCAACGGAAACGGTGGAAATTTTTTGATAAACGATTAGCTTAACGTTAAGATGCATCCCTGGTCAATTATTTGATTTCGCATCTCCGCGTAATAAAATGTAAAAAATTGTTAAATTACAGTTACGTTTTGTTGTTTTCCCTATATCTTTGTTAGGTTGATTGAAAATAAAATTCTTTTATTTCAAATTTATGGCGCTACATTTCCTATGTATCGGTCCCATTATAGTAAAGAATCGGTTAAAAGATGGTCCTCCCTGAGATTATTCAAATAAAAGTTTTGAAGAAATTAAACAAAAATCGCTCGCCTTTTTATTCCAAATTTTCCCTAGCAACTCAAATTAAGAAAAGTTAGAGTCAGTTGACCTTGTGACTATTTGAAGCGGTCATAAGGCTGATTGATCTTATGGCCATTTGATGTGGTCATAAAATATCAATTGAACTTTTTGAGCGTTTACCTTATGCCACCCCACCTTCACACACATATCAATTTATTATGGAATTCGACTCCGTTAGAATGAACTTGAGCTCAATTAGAGACTTCACGTAGACTGAATTTGCCCATAGTGTTATCAGTTTTATTTTGAAGACCAAATGGAAACCCCCATTTGAGTACCAAGACTTAGTTTATCAAATTACTGCGCATATTTTGGATATACTAGTAGTTTTCAAGAGTCCAGTTTGCTGCCTAGAGTGCTGATACCTCTGCAACCCCAAGTGGCTGGGGCTTCGACCTCGCGAAAGCAGTACACGAACAAAGAACTTGCTCAACCGCGGCTTCCTTCTATAGCCTGCACTTCTTACTCTCTCTCTCTCCGTTATTCGGGAGATCTAATTTATAAGCACTTGACGCCAGAAGGCAGTGTCCTGTAAGGACTACCATCATGAGCCTTAACTTTGCTTAAGAGATTGAGGCAACTTTGTTTGTCTCATATCTTAGATATTTTTTCAGCCCCGCGCTCGACTTCACGCTTTTCTTGCTTAATTGGTCAACATCAAAACGGATTGAGACGTCTACTTTATAACAAGTGAGTACTGCTCCCTCGAGTGGAAAGTCAGCGGCATTAACATGACAGGAAGACCAATAAAGATGCACGTTTCGCCTTAAGCGATTTCCCTCAGCTACTTATTTGCATTCCATATAAAAAAACATTTCTGGATGAGCTGGCATGTGAAATGATTGTTTTGTTTCAGTTAACTAGGGAAATGCATTTCGGTTTATCACGAAATAACAACCAATATCTAAGAACAAAAAAAGTCTTTCTGGGTGAGATATGTCTAGTTTTTAATTTTTCCGGTCTTTCTAAGTGACTAATCTTTATTTTCAATTATTTAATTATGTTCTCACTATCAATGAGATCGTTTAGTGTGATTTATTGTCTAAGGTTTTTGTAGTACTGAGATTTTGACACCGAAGTAAGTTTCGGGAATCGTAAACCTCTCGTCTGCTCTGTTAGAATCAACATAAGATGTAAACTTAAGTAATTGTTATCCCTCGAAACTTAAACCACCAAACCACAGTACTTGTCGATCGTTTAGTTTTGGGCTCATTCAGGAATTAGTTTTAGAACAAATTTTGAATAACTCTGGACTGTTTGGCGATAATTTTTGATCATATCGAGAATTTTTTGTTCTATGTGGGTTCATGCCATGACTATTTTGATATGACTGCGGGATTGTTTTAGTTACTACTGTGAGATAAATTTGGGAATATTTTAGAGAACATTTCATAACTATTTGCACTATTATTTTACAGCAGTTTCGGGATTATTTCGGAACTATTTTGAAATTATTTCGGGATTATGCTAGCGACTATTTCGGGATCGTTTTGTAATAATTTGAAAGGGTTCGGAGAAATGCATCAATGAATACGAAAAACTATCGGACTATTAATATTATCGAACTGTTATCGAAGGTTTCCTATATCTTATCGACGCGTAATCAGTTTATTATCGAAAAGCTATCGATTTTTTACGAAAAATATCGATTTGTTATCAAAATTTTTTCGGTATTTATAGAAAAAAATCGGTCTGATCGATAAACTTCGACTGTCATCGAAAAAATTCGATTGTATCGAAAAGTATAGATTTTTTATCGAAAAACTATATGATATAATAGAGACTGTTTCCCAAAAAAGGGCGCATAAAAGATGGGCTTGACAATCGCCGTACGGCCGATGCAATATTACTGGAAGGAAACACGCCTTTTGAGTGTTTGGGGAAAATATTAAGAATCTTTTGCGGGGACTTACATTAGACAGTTACTTGCCTATAGTTTGCAAACCTACTGTCTCTCCGCTGGCGTCAGTTATCTCGAAACAGGGATAGTTGGCGTGACTTGTTAGGAAAATGCCAAAATGGCTTAGGCGGTCAAACGGCTATAATGGTAACTCCTATCCTAATTCCTATAAACCTTCCTGTTTTGTTCATACTAAAATTCCTGTTCGTCCAATGATGGTAGGCCGAGAAGATGGGTCGTTACTATTTTACTGGGATTGAAGAGGATGAGAAATTACTAGGCATCCAATGTATGTTGTAACCCGGAAAATATCACTCGAAAATGTATGGGGGTTATATGGATATGGGCAGGCTTTTATGGATATGAAAACGACCTTCGGGTCTGTCCATTTTAACTCAACAGCCACCTTACCTGTTATGTTTCTATTTGGAGATTATTAACTCGCTAGTGGCTAATAATCTCGTCCGAGGCTTTGCCGATGGAATGAAACCATCTACAGAATAGGAAAATGACAACTCCCACCACCATTTGTCGTGAATGCATCTTACATTTTTATAACCGCAAATGCACTTAATTTTATTTATGACAGTGATGCATCACCAACCAAATAAAATCAAATCAAATTGCCTTCGATTGCATACCATTTTTTATATTTGTTTTTTGAATTGATCCTTCATATTTAATTCAACCATTTTTTCAGCGTGCGATATTAAGAAATCTGTAGCCACAAAGCAATGGCAATGTGAGCGTAGTTAACACAAAGCTTTTACTGCAAATTATTTTTGTTCCCACGACCTAAGCTAACTTCATTTACACCTGCAACACAGGGACATAAACCCAAAAGGAAATCACAAACAACATCACCAACACTATGGCACAATTGTTGACTGTTGCAATTGTTGTTGTTGCTGCACATAGTTGGTGGTGGTGGTGGAGATGGTTTCTGTGCTAAAAGCTATTGGAACAAAAATATAAAAAGGACCTCGCTAATCAATTAACTCTTTGTGAAATGCTGTGAGTGACCCAAGCCACTTTGTGAATTTGGGGAAAAAAGGTTACTAGAACAACTAGACGAAAACGCTTCAACTTGGTTGGGCTGTAGAGGTGCATGTGTTTGTGAGTCCGTGGGTTGAAGTGTCATTGTCAAAAACAGCAATAACGGTAACAAATCACTTGTAAGTAATTTGGAAAAATGTACGCAAAAGACAATTACACAAATAGCAGCGCAAGAAAACGGTACGTTTGTATGTATGTAGGTAACTATGTCGCCGGAAATACTTTGATGTTGTATTTTGCTTAACCTTTTCACTTTGGCTTCTCTACACTTCCATCGCATTGTTGCATCAAAATACTGAGGAATGCACGAAATTGTTAGGAAATGAGATTTTTTTGGGGTTTCACGTAAAGAATTGAAAATTTCTCCATTGACCGAAACATAACAAGTAAGGAAGGCTAAGTTCGAGTGTAACCGAACATTACATACTCAGCTGAGAGCTTTGGAGACAAAATAAGGGAAAATCACCATTTAGCAAAATTAACCTAGGGTAACCCTGGAATGTGTTTGTATGACATGGGTTTCAAATGGAAGGCACTAAAGAGTATTTTATGAGGGAGTGGGCCTTAGTTCTATAGGTGGACGCCTTTTTGAGACATCGCCATAAAGGTGGACCAGGGGTGACTCTAGAATGTGTGTTGAACGATATGGGTATCAAATGAAAGGTGTTAATGAGTATTTTAAAACGGGAGTGGGCCTTAGTTCTATAGGTGGACGCCTTTTGAGACATCGCCATAAGGGTGGACCAGGGGTGACTCTAGAATGTGTTTGTACGATATGGGTATCAAATTAAAGGTATTAATGAGGGTTTTAACCCTAGAATATCATACTTATTTTTAATACGTAAACATCATACTTCGTCGAATCGACTACGGTAATATTTAAAAGGGTACAAAGGATGTCTCCTGTTTAAAAAGATGTTTGAATTTGTATTAGTAAATTCCTTTTAATGTATTTTAATGAAATAAGACAAAAACAGTTTAGCTTTTTACTATTATCTATACAAAAATTCAGCAAAAAAACATATAATTTAAGGAGAAAACCCAAAAACAAAAACATGCGTCGTCGTTTCGACGAAGTATGATATTCTAGGGTGGCCCTTAGTTGTATATGTGAAGGCGTTTTCGAGATATCGACCAAAATGGGGACCAGGGTGACTCAGAACATCATCTGTCGGGTACCGCTAATTTATTTATATATGTAATACCACGAACAGTATTCCTGCCAAGATTCCAAGGGCGTTTGATTTCGCCCTGCAGAACGTTTTCATTTTCTTCTAATTAATATGGTACCCGTTTTACAAAATTTTTTCTAAAGTTATATTCTGCGTCAATAAGCCAATCCAATTACCATGTTTCATCTCTTTTTTCATATTTGATATAGAATTATGGCATTTTTCTTTTTTCATAATTTTCGATATCGAAAAAGTGGGCGTGGTCATAGTCGGATTTCGGCCATTTTTTATACCAAGATAAAGTGAGTTCAGATAAGTACGTGAACTAAGTTTAGTAAGATATATCGATTTTTGCTCAAGTTATCGTGTTGACGGCCGAGCGGAAGGACAGACGGACGACTGTGTATAAAAACTGGGCGTGGATTCAACCGATTTCGCCCATTTTCACAGAAAACAGTTAACGTCATAAAATCTATGCCCCTACCAATTTCACAAGGATTGGTAAATTTTTGTTCGACTTATGGCATTAAAAGTGTTCTAGACGAATTAAGAGAAAAAGGGTGGAGCCACGTCCATTTTGAAATTTTCTTTTGTTTTTGCATTTTGTTGCACCATATCATTACTGGAGTTGAATGTGGACATAATTTACTTATATACTGTAAAGATATTCAATTTTTTGTTAAAATTTGACTCAAAAAAAAATTTTTTTAGAAGTGGGCGTGTTCGTAATCCGATTTTGCAAATTTATACTTAGCACACATATAGTAATAGGAGTAACGTTCCTGCCAAATTTCATCATGATATCTTCAACGACTGCCAAATTACAGCTTGCAAAACTTTGAAATTACCTTTTATTAAAAGTGTGCGGTGCCACGCCCATTGTCCAAAATTTTACTAATTTTCTATTCTGCGTCATAGGTCAACCCACCTACCAAGTTTCATCGCTTTAGCCGTCTTTGGTAATTAATTATCGCACTTTTTCGGTTTTTCGAAATTTTCGATATCGAAAAAGTGGGCGTGGTTATTGTCCGATTTCGTTCATTTTAAATAGCGATCTGAGATGAGTGCCCAGGGACTTACATACCAAATTTCATTAAGATACCTCAAATTTACTCAAGTTATCGTTTTTACTGATGGACGGATGGACGGACATGGCTAAATGATCTTTTTTCGCCCAGATCATTTTGATATATAGAAGTTTATATCTATCTCGATTAGGTTATGCCGTTACGGATTACCGTTATGCGAACAAAGTTAATATACTCTGTGAGCTCTGCTCAGCTGAAAAAAAATTGTATAACAATTAATGGAAATGGTTATGGATATGGGTATGGTTACGCCTATTGCGTTAAGGTTCAGGAAGCTTAAGTGGCCCTTTAAGGGCCAGTTAACGGTGACTTAACCATAACCATATAAAACAGCTGACCGAACCAATCTTATGCAAATCAATGTAATCGACTAATGGTGCCTTACCATAACGCTAAAGCCAAGTTTCCAAAGTTTCAGATATTCTAATGTACAATATCGATTTTTGCCAAAAATTTGTCGCAAGCATGGTCCTTTCCATCTTTTCTTAATTGTACCAAATTCGTCCTTTCAGCTAATGGAATAAAATTCGATTTTTGTCGTTCATCCACTTTTGATAGGAGATCATCGTAAACTGAAATTATATCTAAAATGCTGTCGTAAAAGCGGGGACATTTAGAGTATAAACGGGGACGCTGGGAAAAATCGTTGAAATCGGGGACACCTGGCAACCATAGATAAGGTAGTCATATCAAGTATCGGTCTACAAGTATCGGGTACCCGATAGTGTCAAATCAAGAAGACTCGATACACAAAGAACCGATACTAAATTGACAAGACAAATGCGCGCACCAATAATGAACCCTGACACAAGATCTCTGTATCTCCTTGTCTGTGTAAAGCGGGAGTCATTGGTGCCGTAGGTCGTATCGCTGTAGTCGTATCCCTAACGTAGTCAGCTGTTTATCGTTACGACGGTAAACCAAAAACCAATTGGTTGGCTACGATACGGTTACGACCTTAGCGGCACCAATAATCGATTGCATTGATTCTCATAAAGTTGGTCGAATCAGCTGTTATAAGGTTACCGATACGGTTACCGATAAAGCACCAATGTCTGCAGCTTAAAATACTTCTTGTAATAAGGCCGGATTAAGAATAAACGCTTCGTCAAGAGCCTCAACTTTGCAGAAGAGCTCTTAACTTTTCGTTTCGTTTTACGTTCCAAAAACTTTGTATAGCAATACCGTGCCTAAGCTATAAAATCTCATCTGTCTAAGCCAAGCGCTGAGCAAATCGTTCTATGTAAATCCGGCACAGGAATGATCAATACCAGCTTTGATTTTGGAGTTACTTTTGCTTTTTCTGAATACAATAACCGAAAAATCTGTTCCAACTCGCGAAACATTAGAAAGTGACAACATAACTCAAATTCTTTAGCGCGAAATTTGTTCCGATTCGTGAAACAACTTATGAAGAGACAAAATGTATAGAGGTTTCTTTGGGTCGATTAGCTCTTACCATGCATGATGCAGCGACCTTTTACCCAAATACGATACTGCGGTCGAAATAATCCATGCTAAAAACTATCGCCTTAAAAGTATCGAGTATAAAGTACCTATCGGTATCGAATGTCAAAAATATCGATGTCGTGAAGTATCGTATCAAAATTCCTGTCCTTACAGACGCCCAAATTAAGCTGGAGACATTGGTGCTTTATCGGTAACCGTACCGGTAACCTTTTAACAGCTGATTCGACCAACCTTATGAGAATCAATGCAATCGATTATTGGTGCCGCTAAGGTCGTAACCGTATCGTAGCCAACCAATTGGGTTTTGGTTTACCGTCGTAACGATAAACGGTTCTGAGGGCAGTATATTGGCAAAACAGTATTTTCTTCCAGTGAGTAACCTTATAGCTTGGCGACCATATTGGGGACGCGTAGCATGCAATCGGCCGGCCAATTGCTTTGTAAGTAGTAATGAGCATTTCATTGTCTTTACTTTAAGTGCTGCCCGTAAGAGACTTGAGGATTTTATTACGGCTCTGGATTTTAGGCAAATGTAACCCCATTTAATTTTCTTTTTACTCTTGATATACTTTGGGACATTTGGGATATGTTTTGGGATCATTTACATTTGAGGCCATGCGTGGAATCATATAAAGATTACATAAATGTTGTTTTCTACATCGATCCGGGCCTAGTTTGGGTTTTTATGAATCCAATCCTAGATCACACTATTGTTTTTCGGGATGACTTCTATGTCGATTCAGGACCATGGTATTGATCCCTTATGTATGCAATACTGAATTGGTTCAGAAGTTATTCTGAAATTATCCCAAGGATATTTTGAAGTAGTCCCACACTGGAACCGAATAAATCCCGACAATTATAATATTATGATCCGAAAATAGTTTCCGAAGGTAAAGTTAAACTGGGAGGTCAATGAGGACCTCACATAGACTGAGTGAGTCCATAGTGATGGCCCCTAAAAAGTCCCTAAATAACCACAAAAGTACACTCCCTGGACCTTAAACACCACCTTAAGTTCCCCAAAAAACCCCAAGTAGTCACGGAAAAAGCTTAATTTGGAAATTTCTCTTTCCCAAAAATTCTACTGCCGATTATTAACATAGTAAATGCTGTACCTCTTACATAAGTAACAGTATTGCTACACGCACGATGTTATGCCATCACGGTACTACGATGTAAGGTTCACCGCTTTGCCATATGATTACTGACAGGCAGATCGATGTTAATCAGTAGTTGGCTGAAGTGGCCGGCTTAATGACAATCAGCAGGAATCACTAGCCGGCTAACCTAGAAATTTCCCTGTATGTGAGTAGTCGCGGCTACAAAAGATTTAGGAAGGATGTATAACTGAGATCTTATCTCACTGTCTATGTTGTGAACAGCGTGGATCATTTTATTGCGAGTGGGATTTTAGTTAAATCTGTGTTTTTCAATGTTTATGACGTTTGAAGATTAAAACGGTCTCTAGTAATTGCTGTTGTAAAAAAGGGATATCGGTCAAGACATCTTCCACGGACTAGATGGTTTTCCAGGTTGCAGCGGTTATGGCAATGGTGACCTAAGTCATGGATTTAGCAAGACCACAACGTAATTAGTAGCTATGGAAGGGCCGCAGCGTTGAGATTTTTGATTGGTCGGCTGCCTCCACGTCGTTTTTAAACGCAATGATTCCGTGTTTAGTATGACCGGAGTTAAGTTAATGTTGATCGACTAATATTTACGTTTCTGCTTAAACTCCGTATTTCTCGGCCACTAAAATTTTTGCACCTCGTTCTAGAACTGCTGCCCTGCTGATAATTACTGATAATCGACTTGCCTGTATGACGAAAGCAGATGCCGAATCTATGAACTGTCGGAACTCCCGCAAAACCGGTATTCGGTCATTGTGTAAACTCGATTGTCTTTGGAATCTGTCAAGCTATCCCATTACAGTTAATTGTTACAAAGTTGTTGTTGTCACTATGGCAGTCATATCGAAGAAGGCTAGGTCAGATGAGCTGTCATAGCATTGGGGGTTGTAGTCCTAGTCCATCTAGGGGCGATGCTTTCTTTCGCGTAAATTTCGAGAGCATGGTCTAATATGCACAAGTCCGGGGGGCTCTCTTGCTGAGTCTAGACTATCAAAAAAACAACATAGACCACACCTGACTTGCATTTGGCTGATGTAGATGTGTAAATTACTTGCCTGCTCAAACTGCGTATCATGATGCTCTTGTCTCACACGCGATATTGTGCTGGAAAACTAGAGTGGCGGAAGCGTTGGTGACGGTGTGGATTGCTGTTCCGCACTGCTCTTAGCCGCCCCAGGCTACATTGCAAAGATGATAGACGGCGCGCTTCAACCCTTCGCGTTCTTAGACCTAAAAAAGGTATGTCTATTGCAGTGTGGAGATCTGAACAAGTATTAGTTTGATACCAGCCCCACTGACTTGATTGATTTCTTGTAGGCCCTTCGGGGACGTGGACTTTAGTAACCTCTTACGACAGAAATCCCATCGGCCGGATCAACCAACCATCTCTTCTATTGCAATGTGAAACCTACGCCTCTAACACCCATGTCTTTTTGGTCCAACTCAGTTGAAAGCACAAGTTTCCTTGGACTTCCGTAAGAGGATATCTATGAGAATTTGCGACTGATGATGAGGCGAAGCACTGATACAAGCAGATGATGGCGGATATGCATAAACGCTTTGGTGGCGTTACTTCACCTTGATGCTTGTTGTTGTTGTAGCGATAAGGACACTCCCCGAAGGTTTTTGAGAGTGTTATCGATGTTGATGGTCCTTTTCGGGATCCAGATTCTGTACGTCCCGGTAACAAGCATCATTACTAGCCCGACCATCTCTGGAACGATTTAGTATGACCACTTGCAACCTTCTAGGCCATACCGCCCTCCCACCCCCTAGATCCATCAGGAGTTCGGAGTCGCCAGACCCTCGGCTGTTTATGGAACAGGATGCGCCACGGGTAGCTAAGACTGAAAATTGGTTGGAGAAGTTGCATATTGCGCTGGCAACCCCTTGATAGAGTTGCGCTACACACCGCCTTTTAAACAATTTGGTGTTTTAGTCGCCCCTTACGACAGGAATACCTACCGCGGGTATATTCTAAGCCCCCTAACCCGCTGGGGGTACCTTGATGCTTTGAAAACGTTATATGATAAGGCTGGACTTACATTAACGGGAATCGTGGGGATCAAATTTTGTATGCCATTCAACAGACTTGTTTTAGTAAAATATAAGTGCGACCACACATTGAAGTACTCTATCAGGCCAACAGCGCAGCACATCATTCTATATTAATCGGGACCAAATTTGCCTCGAATCCTCGAAAATAGTGGCAAAGCGTTTGCTTATGCCCTCCGAGCGATTCAACGCTACAAAAGTAGAGCTGCAAAAGTATCGATATTCGGCATACTCGATATTTTCGATATTTAAGAGGGAGGGTATCGGTATATCGCGATATATATCGAATTTTTTGTTATAGTGAAAAGCGCTTACTCAATTTAAAAGCAATATCAGGTATATATCAGAACATTTATGTAAATATAGTATATACATGTATATATATGTGTAATATTGTCTTCATAACTTTGAAACGATCATAAAACACATTCTGCAAAGTTGTCCGTGATGGTAGCTTATACAGCGAAGCGAGGGTATATACAAAGTTACGACACCCTTTGTCATCCACTATGGGAAAAGGTCGAACGTCTGCGGTGGCTAAACCCCAGTAGGGTGCAGGCAAAAGCATTTTACGTGATGATGGATCTTCATATGTTTTTTTCATATAAAAATTAATCTTATTTGGCGAGCTATGTGAATCCAAATTTGCAGTTGTATGCGATCGTTCTAGATGGCGAAACAAATTGGACGTATTACCACTAGTGGCATAACATTTTTTGCAATAGTATTACTGAGTTTGTCAAAATGGGTGCAAATGCTTGACTTTGTACTTCGTACCTTTTTGGCAACACAATTTTCGTCTTCAAACTCAATGATGAATTCTGTTGCGTGGATATCTACACATACGAATGCATGTATATATGTGTATATAATATGAAAAAATAACGTAACTTTCACATTGAACTTTTGTAAGAATTTTTCAATATTCAGAGCCACCAACTTGTTAGGTATTCATCTAAAATAAACACAAATCTGACGTAAGGTATGTTATTTTATTTATTCATGTTTTATTTGTCTTATCAAAGTTTTAGACGCTGGTAATTCTGCCGCTAGAAAAAGGAATAAGAAATGGGAATAAAGTACTCGATATTTAGAAAAAAACATCGATAATCGCACCACGAACCTGGTATCGATATTTATATCGATACTTTTGCAGCTCTAGACCAAAGCGATTATATAAGTCTGCCACTAGACACACAAGCTTCATAAATAGATGGCGCTGATAGCAGTGTGGTTGGTTAAATTGCAACCATGGTAGCCAGTTTTTGTCCATTTGGACCAAAAATGGTCCTTTCCAACCCCATCGACGACGAGGTGCTTTCTGGTTGTTTAAACTCAATTTTTATTTCTTTAACAGATTCTGCAGATGAAGGTATAAGACCAGCATGCGACGCAGATGTATTAGGAGCGCGATTCTTATATTTTTCAATATCACATAGATCGTATATATCACAATCAATGTCCACTTCAGTTCTTGTGATGGATTCGCTTTCTTTTGCTGTCGTATATTTTTGCGTGTGGTGTTGACCTTCTTGTTTGCTTTCTGTTTTTGTAGATAACAATGCACTAAAAATGCCACGTGGCGGCGATGTATTGCGCAAAACGTTTATTTGATCAGCACTGAAGGAAGAGCACACAGATAATTTCTTTTCAAGTGGTCCATCACTGACTTTTTCTTTTTTCAATACACAATCATTTTCGCCTTCTTTACTGATTACAGTTACTTCATATTGCTCAACACCGTCTTCATCGCTGCTATCATCAAATATGGCTTTGTACAACTCTAGTTTTTCACAAGCCGGTTTCGTTAAAGACTCTTCTGATAATTTCTCTAAATCTTTTTTGGCAGCAGAACGTCCTACCTTGGAAGTATTTTCTTTCGAGCGACTTGGACTAGAGTGCTTTCTTTTTACGTGATCTACAACAACAATAGACGTTGCTGATGATGAAGAGCTAGATGGCAAAGGGGAAGTCATTGTCGAAACAGAACATGTAGATACATTACTAATATCTTTCTTATCGTTTGCCATTTTACAATTTGGTTGCTTAAGTATTGGTTTGATTTCGGGTATTCTTACGGGAACTATAACTGGCGTTTTAAAATCGGATTTCTTATGTACACAATCTTCCAGATAATCAAAGACAGACATTTTCGTTGAAGCGGAGGGGACATTTCTCTCCCTCCATGTGAGCGCCGAACGGTTCAGCTATATTGTAACGTTTGCATAATAGCGAGCTCGGTTTCCATATTGTTTTTGAACGCTCATTTTTATTTTCTTGGGTGCAGTGCCACTTGGTGTTTCCGACTGTATAGCTGGGGTACATTCCGCCTTAATTGAAGACTCAGACACGAAACTGAAATGAATTAGATTAAGAGCAAATTTTAGTCCAGAGGAGTCCAGAATTATATTCGGCCTTTGTTTCCTAACAACATCACCCAAAGTCTTCTGAAAGATGTTTTAACATAGCTTTTAGGGACGTGGGCATATGGGTCGTAGATATGAGAAAACGGTCGAAGACAAGAACCAAACATCCGGTGCTTTGGATTTCAATATCGTCCCCTCAATTATTTGGTTTTAGTCAACCTTCTTATTCTTTTTCTTGTTGCAGCGCCCTATCCTCTAACGCAAGTCCAAAGAAACTTGCAGTTTCAAACGGGTTGGACCAAAGGGACATTGGTGTTAGTGGCGTTGGTTTTACATTACAATTTAAGAGATGGTTGGTGTAACGTGAAGTCACCTCTTACGATTAGTTGATATTTAGAAGATAATTAGTCTATGGATTTGTAGGATACAATTAGAGCACCCAAGCGAGTCAGGGGGTCAGAATATACCCGCGGTATGCATACCTGTCGTAAGAGGTGACTAAAATACCAGATTCAAGTGGCTGTGTATCGCAACCCTTCAGGTTGCCATCGCAATATATTGCTTTTCCAAACCCAATTGTCAACCTCACCTATTCGCGGCGAATCCTGTTTCACTAACAGACGAGGCTCTGGCGACCCCAAGCTCCTCATGAACTTGGTTGTGGGGAGGGAGAGATGGCCTGAAGGTTTAATGTGGCCATATAAATCGCTCTCGAGATGGTCGAGCTAGCACCTTAATGGTGCTGTGTTACCGGAGCGTACCGGATCTGTATCCGGCAAAGGACACCATCACATCGATAACACTCCCCAAAGCGTTCGGGGAGCAACCTTATCGCTACAACAACAACAACAACAACAACATACGATTATAGAATAACATTTATTACTTACTTACTAATTGGCGCTTAACCGTCTAAACGGTTATGGCCGTCCAACAAGGCGCGCCAGTCGCTCCTTCGCTCCGCCAACTGGCGCCAATTGGTCACACCAAGGTAGTTTAAATCTTTTTCCACCTGGTCCTTCCAACTGAGTGGGGGCCGTCCTCTACCTCTGCTTCCATAGGCGGGTTCCGATAGAAACACTTCCTTGGACGGAGCATCATCTTTCATTCGCATAACACGGCCTAGCCAGCGCAGCCGCTGCTTTTTAATTCGCTGGAATATGTTGATGTCTGCCAATAGCTCGTACAGCTCATCGTTAAATCTTCTTCGGTACTCGCTATCGCCAACGCGTAGAGGTCCATAAATCTTTCGAAGAACTTTTCTCTCGAACACTCCCAAAGCCGCTTCATCTGCTGTTGTCATGGTCCATGCTTCTGCCCCATATAGCAGGACGCGTACGATAAGTGACTTGTAGAGTATGATTTTCGTTCGCCGAGAGAAGACTTTACTTTTCAATTGCCTACCTAGTCCAAAGTAGCATTTATTGGCAAGATTGATTCTTCGCTGGATTTCAGTGCTGATGTTGTTGCTAGTGTTGATGCTGGTTCCCAAATAAACGAAGTCTTTTACTATTTCGAAATTATGGCTGCCAACAGTAGCGTGGTTGCCAAGGCGCATATGCGCTGACTCTTTGCTCGATGACAGCAGGTACTTCGTTTTGTCCTTATTCAATTCTTGTTTTAGTATCCAGATATTTAGATCGGTTATCAAACACTTTTCGTGATAGATTGTTTTCACTAGTTGAGCTAAGAAAATTTTTCTCAAATGCACGTGTGTCTCTAAGAAATTTCCGCTGATGGAGCAATTACGATGGCCGTCGAGTTAAAATTTGAATTGAAAACTAAATAAAATAATGAAACTAATTTGTTTTATGTTTGGTAACACTTTCAACATTTTTTACAAAGAAATCCTATGTAAAAATTGCAGTAGTATTGTGGTGTTCCAGGAGTATTGTGGTGTTAAGGCACGCCGAATACTTGAAAAGTAAGTAGCTTGGCATAAGAAATATTTTAATTGTGGGCAAGGCAGGAATACTACTTGAAAGCGATAACTTTATAAATGATTAACGAATCGCGATTGAACAAATTTACTTTTCGTTCGGCTACATCAAAACAGAAATTTTTTAGCCATTTCTTTTTAAAACCTAACTGTGCTATATAATTTATTTCTTTCCAATTAACAATATAATGCTGGAACTAAGAGCTTGGTCAGCAAACCTACATTCAAAACGCATAGTTAGTGAAGGCATAGACTTATCCTAGAACATTGAAAATATAACAACTAAAAGTAGTGTTTTTGTTTGTGCAGTTTGAATTAAGTCCCTATTCGCTAAGTTTATTCATATTTTGTATAGGAAACCATGGATACATCCTGAAATTTTATATTTAACAACGACTACGACACTTCTGTGACTTGCTTGTATCACAATCAAATAAAACAATAATGTGGCCATTGTTTGTGAAATTTGGTACTTTTTTCGATGAATTTTGGTCTCAAATGAAAACAAGGTGTGGCAACCGTGATTGCAACAGCTGTTTATGCTCTTATATTCACCATACCGGCCTCAAGCAATAGCAATATAACAAAAACAAAACAAGCTGCAAGTTCACTTATAAATGTTTGTCTGTAATCTTTTCATTGTTTATTGCACATAAATTTGTTGATTTATCCTATTTAACCTTTGAACGAATCGCGAAGCTTACATAAATTGTGATAATACAAATTTTTGATTTTAATGCAGAGAGCAGCGCAAACATAAGGAAAACCGAAGACCAAATCATGAATATGGATAAGTTGGTGCAGCTTAATAGCCAGACAGCGGGTCGTGATAAAATTGCCCGGTAAGATTAATAGATTCTTTGATTGCATACTTTTTATTAAGTCATTTTGTTTTATTCCCAAACCTTAACACCTGTGTACAATCTAAGGCTTATACAATACACCTCGCGTGCATTATGGGATTCATTGGAAAGTGCAGATGCCAGTCCAGCGTTGGCCGATAGCTTTAAAACCGTCGAATATATATTAAGCACATTCCGTAAATGTAAGTTAACAATGATAAAATATATAGTAAATAGTTTATTTGAACAAAGTTATTTACTTGTTTTATAGTACTGCGTTTTGGTCGCTGCGTAGACATTTTCTATTCATCACTACGCACCATACACTATCCCGATCTGACGATACGTATCACACTGACGCTAAGTAAAATATCACAATCTCTATTCTTGCTAGCCGATCACTTTTTGTGGTTGGCGCGTACTGGCCTCTTCAAGGGCATCAACGCAAAACGTTGGGGCAAATTGGCAAACAAATATTGGTTGCTATCAATTATAATGAATTTATGCCGTGATGTTTATGAAATATTTCGTTTAATTGATTTACATAAAGCGGGCGCTAAAAGTGGTATAAGCCGGACAACATTGTCGCCCATGCAGATACGTTCTTTGCAGGATTTCAGTCGTTTAGCTCTGCATTCGTATGCGTTATTGCAGGCACACAAAGATATTGCTGTGGATACAATGAAGAATTTGTGTGATGTATTTATTCCACTAACAGGATTGGGATATACAAAGTTGTCACCATGCACAATTGGTTTATTGGGTGCCATTTCCTCTGCGGCCGGTTTATGGGCATTATTGGAACCTACAGCAAAACTTACGCCAGCCTAGATCTTAAGTGGGAAAATATTATTAATTTTGATTGTTTCAGTGCATACTTTTTGTTGATTACCCTATTTTATAATTAAATGTGTGGCAGTGGTATAACTGTGAAAAAATGTTAAAGTAGTTGAAGTTGATTGATTGGTTGGTATAGTAATAATTAGACCACTTGTAATTATATTTAATCTCTTCACGTCACTACGATTATTATGTTAGCTGTTTAAACATTATTCCTTTTTAGTGTATTTTGTTTTTGTAATGGAGTAAAAGTTATAAGCAAATGAACAGATAACCTGATAAGCATACCCTAGGTGTAGCCCAATTGATATTATTTACAAAATTTTTATTTTGGGATCTGCTATTATCTTACAAAATAGTAATTTGTTCGTTACAGTTTTAACTCATTCTTCTTTCCCGGGCTTAAACCGCTTTAAACATTTTCGAGAATAGAGCTAGGAAATGATTTTGACAATAGATTGTCAAATTCTTTATAGTGTAGATTTTGAAGATCACAGTTAAATGATATTTTGATTTAGGTAATAATTTTCCATATATCTTGTGAATATTAAGTGCAATTATATATCCCGACATTGCCAAACATTTGTAAAAACGAAAAAAGGAATATTATACAAATTAAACTATGCATATATTAGAATAGATATCGCACCCGACTTACTTTAAATGTAGAAATTGTTGGAGATTGACGTAAGGGCTCTTTTACAGGAGTTGATTTTCTGGTCGATTTTTGCGTTCAACCTTTATTATGAGCAATCGATAGCTAAAGGCCAAGAAATCAATAGAAAATTCAACTGTAAAAAGCCTTAGGGGGCAAAACCGCCAGGCATAATTCATACAATGACACACCCAGCGGTGTTAGGGGGTGAGAATATAACCGCGGTAGGTATGCCTTGTCGTAAGAGGCGACTAAAATTACCAGATTAGGGACTGTTGTAGCACAACCTTCAGGTTGCCAGCGCAATATATAGCTTCTCAAACCAATGTCAACCTCACTATCCGCGGTGAATCCCGTTTACTAACGGACGAGGCTCTGCGACACCAAGCTCCTCATGGAATTTGGGGGTGGGGAGGGAGGTATGGCCTGAAGGCTTAATGTTGGCCATATAAATCGTTCCCGAGATGGTCGCGCTAGCACCTTAATAGTGCTGTTACCGGAGCGTACCGATCTGTATTCGCAAAGGACCAAGCATCTTCGGGGAGTAACCTTATCGTTACAACAACAACATTTTATCATCTAAGAATCATCCACCCATCATGATTTATATAGGCTCTGCAATACTTATCCTCAAAAACCTCACCTACAAAGTATCAATGTATCATACATAGAAGAAACGGCTGTGATGACCTAAAAGAGTTGGGTTACAAATACAAAAAAAGCACAAGCAAGTCTCAGTGATATCCTCAAACAGGCGTCGGACCTCTATGTCAGGAATTGCTTTGGCGAATCTGTTCTTAAAGAAAATACCCTCGTAGAAGAGGCACACGCTCTCCTAGCGGAAATGCGGCGCGTCACTCTCTAGCTCAACTTCGATCTGGGCACTATAACAGGTGAACTCTTACCTATCCAGAATCAACCGCGTCATAACAAAAATGTTCTCCGTCGGGTTATGGGATAGAATATACCCGCGGTAAGGTATGCCTGTCGTAACAGGCGAGTAAATAGCAAATAAATTGTTGTGTAGCGCAAACCTTTCAGGTTGCCAGCGCAGATAATACAGCTTCTCCAAACCCCAATATGTCAACTCACCTATCCGTGGCGAATCTTGTTTCATTAACAGCCGAGCTGTAGCGAACTAGGGGGTGGAGGTCGATATTAGCCCAGACGATCGTCGCATGGGTCATAACAAATCGTTCCGAGATGGTCGGCCTGGTATGGAACGTACCAGATCTGCATCCGCGCAAAGGACCATCAAATCGATAAAACTCCCCAAGGCCTTCATGGAGTGTCCTTATCGCTACAACAACAACATTACCGACTAATCATCGCGACCTTATTTACAACGTGGACGTCCAATTGTCGACCTATTTGAACACTCCACGTCAATGGCACTACGCTACCGATTGTTCTACACCCCAAAATCTTGGATGTGACATTTGATCAGGATCTACATTTTGGTGCGAGTATACAGCCGCAATTGTACCGAAAAATCCAAAGCCGTAATAAAATCCTCAAATCTCTTGCTGGCAGTACTTGGGAAAAGACTATGAAACGCTCATTACCATTTACAAAGCAATTGGCCAGCCGATTGCACTGCTACGACGTCCCCGATATGGTCGCCAAGTCTAAAGACTACACTGGACTCCCGTTAAGGATATTGATGACAATTTGTGACGGTCGCAGCGAGGTGGGGCGATGCCTGCTACAACAACAACTAGCTACTCAATGAAGAACCTACAGTCTGCCAAAATACTGCCACGGGTGTCTTCTTATGTCCCCAGAACACCATCTACATAATGAGGCGAGAATACTCCCCATCAGAGAGAGAAATGAATGCTAACCAAACAGTTCTGTTGAATACCAGAAACCTGGGCATCCCAACAGACATCTGATTGACGAACCACACCGCCCAGGGGCCTAAGGAGTCATCTCCGTAAGCATTATGAGAATACGGCACCTGAGAATACAGCCGTATGAAGCAGCACAAGCAGGTCCTTGCGTGTAAATACAAGACTAGGCGTCGGACCCTTATGTCGGGAATTGCCGGCGAATCCAGTACTTAAGAAAAATACCAGAACTCGCAGAAGATGAACGTCATCTCCCCAGGGAAACGCGGTCACTCTAGCTCACTTCGTCTGGTACTGTAACAGGTTAAACTCTTACCTATCCAGAATACAATCCCGGAAACATACAAAAATTTATGGGCTGCTTGCGCTAGTGTCCCCACATGATCACCAAACATCTCTTCAATTGTATATGTTTAAGGAACCAGCGCCTCTAACACCCCTGCTCACTATGTATCCACCCCTTGTTTAAAAAAGACAACTGCCAAGTTCCTTGAGCTCCGTCTCAAGAGGATATCTGAGCTGGACAATTGTGATCAGTACGCCTACCTATTGGATGCGGGGCGAAGCACTAGGCTAGCAACAACAAAAAACAAACCTAGAAGATTTATTTTAGGGTCATATCAAATTGTTCCCTAAACATTAAGCTACCATCTTAGTGGTGCTTTTTCTGAAGCGCATTGAGCAATATCCTGCAAAAGGTCATCGATAACATTCCTCAAAGACTTCGGAAAGAGTCTTTATGTTGGGATAGATATCAGCAGATTTAAACTGCGATGGTACAATTGAAGATTAATCTATCATTGACCTTCACAAACGCGCTGTAAGTTCGGTATTTTCTGGTCTCAACAAAAAGGCGGAAAGTGGGGTCTGCGATGAGCCAGAACAATACCAATACTTGCTCTTATCAAAGAGAGAGTCTTTCGTAGCAACGCCACTGTTGGCGGATAGAAACTAGAGACTGAGAATAGTCGTATAATCTACTAACAGAGAAAAAAATGCCTTCTTTAGGAAGAGTAGGCAATTAAAAAGTTAAGTCCTATCTTGACAAATAAAAAACACGCTTTTGGGTCTCTCATCACATCAGTCCTGATGTATGGCTCGGAGTCATGGACGATGTAGAGAAACATGGAAAGGTTTTTGGAGTTTTGTAGAAAAAAGTTTCTACGTAATATTTACGGTTCTCAGCGTGACGAAGGAAGTTTAAATGAGACTCACTTCGTTCTGTTGGTTTTACGTTACATAGATCCTCATATAAAGGAGCCGTGTTATGGAGGTGGCGTGGGATTCAAGGGGTTGTGTAGCGCAATATATAGCTTCTCCAACCCAATTGTCAACCTCACCTTCAAGCAGCGAATCCCGTTTCACTAATGACGAGGCTCTGCCACCCAAGCACCATACAAATCGATAAACCACCCACACCCCATCCCCGCTACAACAACACCCAACTCCCCCCCACTGCCAACCACTTCCCCGCTCCCCCCACCCTCGTCCAACTTATTACAATCCTACACATTCCCCTCCCAGCCCCCCTTCCCTCCCACCACCCCCCCCCCCCTCCCCCCCCTCCGCCTTCCCTCCCCCCTCCTCCCCACTTTCATCCCACAACACCTACCGCACCTACTCTCCCCCTCCCCCCACCCTCCCCTTCACCCCCCCCCAACCACCCCACTGAACCACTTTCCTCCCCCACCCCCCCCCTTCCCCACTACCCTACCCCCCCCTCTCCCCAATGCCCCCCACACGACTACCCCACACCCCAACCCCTCCGGCTCCGCGCCTTATCCACTCACCCCCCCATCCTCCCTCTCCTTTCCCATCCCCACCCGCCGCCCCCGAACTCCTCCCGAATCCCCCAATCCTATCACCACTCAACATCGATAACCACTCCCCAAGCCTTCGGGGAGTGTCCTTATCGCTACAACAACAACAACAGGAAGTTGCTAATTATCCTCTCTTCAGGGTCTTAAGTACGAAGGTCGATCGATCTGTAGTCACTTAGCTCAGGCTTTCTCAACCTTTGAAACGAAAATAATCGCCTGACTTCTCCACGCGCACGGAATATAGTTCAGAGCCAAACAGGCGGCAAAAACGTGACGCAGCCAAATTTCTACTTTTAAGTACAGCCATAATATCAGACATTAAAATTGCAATCCTCAATTATCTCTAATATTCTGGACCACCCATAGGCGACATTGCAACATAGAGACAGCATCGTTTATAGGCCAAACTTTCGCAATCACCCATCATGCGAGCAAATCCTAAAAATTAGCATTGAATTTAACACTATTATCCTAAAAAGGAAACCGACAAATTGTCTGATTTTAATTTACTACATGCATTCCCAAATTAGCACATGCTCATGCCCTTTGATGTGCGTTTATTCTGATTTATCAACGCTTGACATTCTACCCACCACGCTACTACCACAACATAGCGGGATGAATGCATGCTGCCGGGTGATAGATACTACAAGAGAGCCTCCAGCAGCGCAACGGACATACATTGAACAAATATTTGCGGTTGATGGCAGGAAAAAATGCAATTGTTGCCAAAACTGCCACCACTGCGGAGCTCAGTTGGACTGTCGCAGTCGTCCACTACTGGTTGGTTGGTAAACATGCCATGCTGGCAAAATTGTAACTCAATTTTGTATCGCTTCCTCTCAATGCACACCAACTACGACGCTCCGCTTTAACGTGGACGATATCTTTGTCGAATTCTTCTCAATGTTGCACCTCAGCTGCGTAACGAACTTGTAGCGTATAAATGTTGACAAATACAACACCTACAACGTTCCAAATAAGATTGATCCGACAACAACGCCTCAGTCAAACGAAAACAAAAAAAAACAAAAACAAGTAAAGGTGTTTAAATTCGGGTGTAACCGAATATTATATACTCAACGTGAGCTTCAATTGTACATATCATTTCAGATAAATTACTTTTCTACATAACACGTGGCACCGCCCGTTTAAAAGAAAAATGTCTCACCATTTCCTCTTACAATAAAACTTGATAAGTGAAATATCATTGATTCAAAAATCTTTTATATAAAAGTGGGCGTGGCCTTTAACCGATCTCGTCCATTTTTCCTAAAATATTTCCTGCTATAGGGAAAATCTGTGTACCCAATTTTGTTACGATCCGTTAATTTTTCTTCGAGTTATGGCTCCCGAAACATAGAAAATTGCTTAGTCATAAAAGGGGCAGTACCACGCCCATTTTTTAAAATTTGAAGTTTTTCCTATTTGTTGTTATAAATCCACTTGGGAAATGAAATACCATTGATATAAGCCCTTTTTCGCAAAGATATAGCTTATTTTACTCGTCCAGGGCCCTTTTAAAAATCTTTTATATAAAAGTGGGCGTGGTCCTTAACCAATTTCGTTAATTTTTCTTCAAAACATTCCTTATAGTAAAGGCAACCTCTCTGCCGAATTTTGTTACGATAGTTTAACGATTTTTCATTTATGATTAAAATATTTGTAAAATTGATTTTATCACAAATGGGCGGTGCCACGCCCACTTAAAGAAAAAAATTTTCAAATTTTGTCAAGAGTCTCAATATCAGTCCACACGTCAAATTTCAACATTCTAGGTGTATTATTTAGCAAATAATCAGGTTTTTTGTGTTTTCCAAAATGTTATATATATAAAAATTGGGCGTGGTTATCATCCGATTTCGCTCATTTTCAATACCAATCTATTCTGGCTCGTGTACCAAATTTAGTGAAGATATCTCAATATTTACTCAAGTTATCGTGTTGACGGACGGACAGACGGACGGATGGACATGGCTCAATCAAATTTTTTTTTCGATACTGATGATTTTGATATATGGAAGTCTATATCTATCTCGATTCCTTTATACCTGTACAACAAACCGTTATCCAATCAAAATTAAGATACTCTGTGTGCAAAGCACGCTGAGTATAAAAGATGTAAGCAGTGTAGGAGCGACAGTCCGTTCAATAGCCTTACTTTTGTGAGGCTGACCGTAACGACTTAATTTACTTAAAGACCATTTGTACATACCTTTTTGCTACCTACCTACCTTCAGATTTCCCAAGTGCCAAAAAGTGATCGAAGCACAAAAATCTTCGGACTTGCCAAAAATTCATTTTCATATTTGACTGAAAAAAGAAAATGCGCCACAGCAGCGTCAGCACATCCTGCTGCTAGTAGCGCACCACCACAACCACGACCGGTAGTAGGTAGGCAGTCAGCCAAGTTGCAGCGTTGGCAGCGTTTAGTCGTCCCCCTCCTGAGGTGCATGCCAAATTGTTTGCCAACTAAATATGTTATGGCTCTCTAACTTCAATGTATTCCAATTTTTTTCAGCCGAGAGTCCACCATAAGCACTACAAGCTTGTTGTTGTACGCTAATTCGTTTCATTTACTATTGAGTTTGTGTAATTGTCCATTTGGTTTGCTCGATCGCACATTTTCCTTTACTTGCTTTTTCTCTTACTCTCTGTGCAACCACTCTCTCTGCAGCTCTCTTCATTTAGCGTCACACAGAAGTCATAAACCAAAATATTATGGTGCATCCTGCTGGGTTGTTTCGTCCCAACTAACAACAGGATATTTTTGGCTGTTTTCTATTGTTTTTGTTATGGTTAATTTACGCCTATTAGGATGTGCTATATTCGTATCTAAGATGTGATGTTGGTCTGTTTGAGCGTACAAGTTCCACTTTGATCAGATTCGTCAATGTGGTAAACTACCGGCTACTTCAAGCAATTTCTTGCGGATTTCCAACTGTGTATGTTGGCTTACAAACTGTCATCTTGTTCTAGTATTATCCATGCGTCTGCGAGTGGTGATATGCTCAAGGATTCATTTAGTAAGTCATACTAAATAAACTATTTTTATGATATGGAAAGATGACCGTGAGATCTGAAGTTGCTATGAATAAGTTTCATCCAACGATCCTTCATAGATGTGACAACAAATTAATCTGTTGATGTGTAGCATTACCAACTTCCTAAGTGCTGTTTTGCATTTTCTTAACGGAGTTTAAAGAATTTCTCTATTGAATCAGATTTCCCACAGGTCCCACTTTATTAACTGAAGATTACACATTAAGAGGGTGGATGAGTGGTAGACTAAGTCGCTAGTTCGAAGTTAAAGGAGACACAGGCGAGTAATGGTGAGTTCGGTGGAAGGTGTCACAGCTGTGGGTAGAACCGTTGAGTTCTTAACCGGTGTTCTGATCTCAAAAATGATGGGTAAAATGAGTGAAAGGTGCATCGGTTGATGGATGCACCAAATTACCAGTATAATCGGTAGTTGACTGATGTCCAAAACGACCGGTGGACATAGGTTATATGAAGCACATTAGTGATGGGAAGAGAATGGCGAACCGCTAACTGGCAAGGACTGATGGTGGTTGAGGCATTGTCGGCGGGTGGTTGAGGGTTGTTGAAAATGAA
>JARSSU010010639.1:0-34678 GCA_029619165.1 Eurosta solidaginis
ATTCATGAGCTTAACACCGGCTTATAATAATTGAATTTCAATTATTATGTTTTTTCTAAGAGAAACTGAAAAGAAAGAAACATTTACTGGCATATTGCGATGGACCATTTCGAAAACCGACAACGTAATCATCATCAGGCAATTTTGTAATGTTATCAAAGGTTTCACCGGGATTCGAACCGTGAATCACATGGTGAAACTGCAGTAGCCTTTAACCACTAGGCCATCCTGCTGGAATTTGTTTTCTTGCTTAATTCAGGTTTTCTCATTTCTACACTAACAACACAATTGAGACATTTTGTCTCTATATTGATTTGTGTCCCATTCTTAAAGATAAGTATAAACTGAACACACCATTAAACAAACATACATAAATATGTACAACTGAGCCCGAGTTGACAAAGCTTCTCATTCGCAACGAAGAAGAACTTTACAAAAACAAATCTACATGGCACATTACGCTACAGCCTAGTTACTATACTTACGCTCTCATTCTTTGTTACTCTAAACAGCATGCCAATACCACACATTACGCCTACGGCAAATTCTCTAGTGCTCCATACAGTACAAATAGCAATATTACTCACTGTAGCTACATTTTCATTCTACATGTTTTGGTGGTTAACGAAATATTAAAAATATTTATTTTAGGTTTGAAGTATAAAATATTATTAATAAAAAATTTTCATTTTGATATATCCAAAATTTTCACTTACAAAACTAATTTTATAACAAAATATTTAAAATTTAAAGTATAAAATACAATGTTAATAATTTAAGAACAAATAATAAAGACTATACATGTATCCCCTCTCACAGAGGCTAGGCTTGTGCATTCGCTTACACTTACATCTTACGCTTACATTTAGGATTCCGCTATACCGTGAGCAAAGATGTTTACACATCAATAACCAAATGATTATATAACATATTTATTACAACAAAGAGCGTATATCCATTCTCTTTGCCTATATATTGATCCGCAGAAAGTCTCGAAATGAATCAATCAAGGAAACAATCCCGAAATTGTTCCAAAACTGTACCTAAAAAAACGTTCCAAACCGATCCCGAAACCGTCACAAAAAATGCCCAAATTGATGGCGAAACAGTCCTCAAAACGGGTTCAATATTGTCCCGAAAACGATCCCGAAATAGTACTGATACAATGAAATTTTTCGGCTGTGACACTGTTCACCTTCCCACAATTGATCAGACTTTAATCTAAGTGACCTAGATACCAAAAATTTGTAGACCATATACCAGATGTTATTGGTAATTTAAAGTTATAGCAATTTCTAAAAATGCTAAAGGGGGAAGCAGGGAGGAAGAGGAGCGAGGCACTGCTTACTTTCCCAATATTGTTTTGACTTTTATCTGTATGGAATGCACTAGTTTGGGGGCATCTAAATATTACCAAAGAGGATATATATAATAAGAGCCGTCACTCGTTATTTTTTAGGCATTTACTCGATGTAAACTGTGAGGTAGTCGCTACTTTTTTTTTGGGCGAGATGTTTATAAATGTCCTATTTTCATGGGGTATTTGTGTTTATTTTTCCGACTGTATTTAGGGCCTCATTCTCTATTTCGAAACGAACGTCCGTTTTGCCTCAGAGACGAATCGCAAGTGTATTTGCACTATGTAAAACGATGGTAACATATCATTTGACAATTGCTTTCGCTTTCCTGTTTCGACATATAGTAAGAAACGTAAAGACCGAACGAAAATGATAGGGAATACCATTGCTAGACGAAATCGTTTGGAGACGAATCGTTCGTCTGAGCTATCCTTCGCAATACGAATGAAGCCCTTAATTAATTATTTAATTCTCTTTCCAAAAACCACGTTTGCATAAAGTGACAACACCGCATGGATAAATGGAAGGCAATTCAAAAATATCCCTCATAAAACAAAAGTAGCGACTACCTCACAGTTTACATCGAGTAAATGCCTAAAAAATAACGAGTGACGTCAGATTTACTTATATATACCAAAGAGGATAAATACAATAAGAGCCGTCAATCGTTATTTTGTGGCGAGTATCTCGCTGGAAATTGAAAAAATTGATGCCGAATGTTTTCTGAGAGGGACATTTTTAATTGTCTCGCATTTATCCATGCCGTGTAGGCCCCTTGTGCAACTGTGATTTTTGGAAAGAGAATTAAATAAATTAAGTAAATACAGTCGAGAAATAAACACAAGTACCCCACGAAAATGTATAGGAGACATTTATAAACATCTCGCCCAAAAAAAAAGTAGCGACTACCCCTCAGTATACATCGAGTAAATGCCAAAAAATAACGAGTGACGGCTCTTATTGTATTTATCCTCTTTGCTTATACAAAAGAGGATAAATATAATAAGAGCCGTCACTCGTTATTTTTTAGGCATTTACTCGATGTAAACTGTGAGGTAGTCGCTACTTTTGTTTTATGAGGGACATTTTTGAATTGCCTTCCATTTATCCATGCGGTGTTGTCACTTTATGCAAACGTGTTTTTTGGAAAGGGAATTAAATAATTAATTAAATACAGTCGGAAAAATAAACACAAATACCCCATGAAAATGTATAGAAGACATTTATAAACATCTCACCCAAAAAAAGTAGCGACTACCTCATAGTTTACATCGAGTAAATGCCTAAAAAATAACGAGTGACGGCTCTTATTATATTTATCCTCTTTGCTTATACACTGCACTACCAATTGCTCGCTGTTTTTTATGAGGTAGTCGTTGTTTTGTGAGACATGCATAAAATATCTTCTATATATTTTCGTGGCCTATTTGTGATTATTTTAACGATTGTATTTAATTAATTTATTAATTCTCTTTTCAAAAATCACAATTGCACAAGCCAATTAAAAAAACTGTGACATAGAAAACATTCCGCATGAATTTTTTTGTTTTCAAGCGAGTTACTCGCCACTCGTGGCAAACTGGTAGCTCCTATTTTATTCTATTATCTTTGGCACTTCATAAAACATTTCGAAGATATACTCCACTTCCTTATATCTAAGAGGATAAATATGATAAGAGACGTCACTCGTTACTTTGAATAATGTTTTCGTTATGGTAGTCGTAGGTTTTTTTTTGGCGAGATGTGCATAAATGTCTTCTAGACATTTTCGTGGGGTATTTGTGTTTATTTTTCTGACTGTATTTAATTAATTAATTATATTTTCAAAAAATGCCTACACGGTATGGATAAATGCGAGACAATTGAAAATGTCCCTCTTGGAAAAGATTAGGCATTCATGTTTTTAATTTCCAGCGAGTTACTCCCCACTCGTAGCAAACTAGTGGCTCTTTTTATATTTATCCTCTTTGCTTATATATCTTTCAGTTTGTGGTGCATTTATCCGTAAGTTTTATTGTTACCTTTTCATAGAGTACATATGTACATTGGGTCGGGTCGATTTGTATGGACGAAAGTTAAGCGATATCGCGCCATCGATTTTTTTATAGGATTTAAGCTCAGGAAAAAAGTTCCACTACTCCATTGTGAATGATAACAAAGTGTGATATCTTCTGCATAGACGTCAAAATTCCAAAGTGATTGGATCACCTGATTTGTAATTGACTATCGCTGGCTCATTCTGTATCTCTTTCTATCACCCGCTGAAGATAGGCGCCGCTAAAAAGTAGCCATTTTGAACATCCTGTCGGGCAGTTGACAGATAAGATAACACACTTAGTTATCATTCACAATGCACTACTCATTAGAGGTTTATGCCGATCACTTTATCGGCGGCGGCGGCGTAGGCGGCGCGCCGGCATACGCCGGTGTTTTTACTTTAAAAAGCTTGATTTTTCGATTTAAAAAATAATATTTAGGAGAGGTTATATTTGTATGTATTTAAGCAAATCAACGTTTTGGCCATTTCGGAAAGATCCGGGGTTTTTGCTTTAAAACTCGCAGATCGTTCAAAAATTTTCAGGAATAGCTCTTTGTGGAGGGATTGTCCCTCGTTCACTTACTCCAGGGAGGCTTTGAACCTAAAGTGTGAATTAAACTTCCTTAACTCTAACGCCATAGTCGTAACCATACCCATATCCATACCCATCTCCAACGTGATCGATAATGGTGCCTTAACCTAAAAGTCGTGAAAATTTCTGAAAAATTACGAAAACGCAAAAAATTAAAAAACATATTCCACAAAAAATAAGTCTCTTAGTCATAACGTATCAAAACAATCAAATAAAATCTACAAAAAGTATAATTCACACTCAAATTTTTAGGTCATGGAAATGGCGAGAAACAAAACCAATTGGTTGGCTATGGTGTGGTTATGGCGTTAGCGTTATGGTATGGCACAATTAATCGATTACATTCATTTCCCTAAGGTATGTTCGATCAGCTGTTTTATCTGGTTATGGCTTTATGGTTATAAGTCACCATTAAATTGCCCTTAACCTCGGTCTTTGGAATCGGTAATGCTGCGTCTGCTGAAAAGAAATAGAGATACATAAAATGGTCACACTTTTGTCTGTATATCTTGTGCAAAGCGTAGTTTCACCTGGGGTTAACTCCTAATAATCGTGGCGAACACAATTTCTTTAAATCCTTTGTGCCTCCTTGGCGGTCACTCACAAGGGCGATTTACGGTTGCCATTAATGGTCCATTAATACTCATGACTCTCGTGGCACAAGGCGCATCCAGTTTTTTCGGCTGTTTTAAGAGCTACAATTCCCGATGTGCAAACAATAGCAATCCCGACCACCAGTCGCTACCACGCCTCCTAACCCTCACACCATATGCCAGCACATAAGCTATAGGACTGCGACTTCGAACTCATGTGTACCTTCGTCGACGTCACTTTCCTAGAAGTTCTAGGTGTAGTTCCGAAGACTTTCTAACTGATGTTTTTGTCGCGCTGTGCTGCCGAGCTACACCAGAGAACCACCTTGAAACGTTAGGGAGTGCCTATTCGGCCAAGGATGCCGCCCTCGAAATCATAAGCATGCTAAGTGGATGTCATTGCGTAACTCATGTGAAAATAGTATAATCCTCGGCGCATCTACATAATTAAAATTTTACAAGGACCCTGGATACAATTTTTTAAATGTAGACCAAGGTTTGCAGACGCTTGTGTTCACAACATTGATTTCAATAGACTTCGTTACATCAACACGATATTTTAGAATGGATGACCGCGTAGCTTCAGTTTTCAGACTAGTTTCGACTATCAACTACGTTAGGGTAGTAGCACACACGGTCATTAGTTCGACTGTCTCGGGAAAGCTTTGCTTCACCACTTTGAGTGTTCTTGCGAAGGACAAGGCCTCACCTGGTAAATATATGTGCCTACGTATTCACATTTGTAAAAGGAGCCGTAACGCGTAGGTTAAATTTAAACTTCGTTGGTAGGCTATAAACAATGTGATTCAATGCAAAGGACTAGTTTTGGATAGGGCCGCCAACTTTAGGAAATGTCAAACCGGGAGACTTGGTGTTGAAGGATGAAGTGTGAAAATCAAAATTAACATTTCAGACGCTATTCTAAAGTTTCGCAAATAAACAATATGTGTTTAAATGTAAGCCCAAGTGATTTTTCAAACCGTTCTAATACGTACATATATCCTCAACTTAAGTATGAGGTAAGAGTCATTTCAAAGGAGTGTCTATGCCCCTAGAACTAACGGATTTTGCATCACTGATTTCGCTTATTCCTTCAGCCAATTGTAATGTAAATTTTTTTTAAATCGGCACCTTTTTTGGGTTATTTGCTTTTTTTAAAAACACACCATTAAACAAACTCAAGAACTTTATTATAAACTTTTCTTTTAGTGTTTTGTTTTAATAACTTGGACAATAAATGGCCTAAACAGTCTTAAGCGAGTAGAAAATATAGTAACGCGCCGGACGCCGCCGCCGCCTCCGCCGCGCCGAAATTTTTGACATTCGGCGGCGGCGTGCGAAAAACGACTAAAATCGGCGGTGGCGGCGTTTATCGGCGGCGTATATCTCTACTACTCATACCCAAAAAAAAAGTTTTCGAGCCTGTGAAAAACGAAAAAAAAACAAAAACCCAAAAAATATTTTTTTTCTTCAAAAAGCTGTTGTTAAAACGTTGGCGATAACAGTTTTTTTGATATTTTTTGGGTTTGGGGGAGTGTTTTCGGTCGAAAAACTGACCCTTTCGCCTTTTTTCGACAAATCCTATCGAAAAATCGATGGCGCGATATCGGTTAATAAATCGACCTAGTCTAATGTACATACATACATACTAGAGGTTTACGCCGGTCACTTAATCGGCGGCGGCGGCGTAGGCTCTATTATATACCGGCGGCTGCGGCGTGTCCAGCGCGCCGAAAAAGTGATCGGCGTAACTTCTGAATTGAATGGCTGGATTTCAGAGTATCACATTGTCCACAACTAATGAATATGGAAACATACTGCTGACGTCAATGGTATGTTTGACGATCTGGAACAACATCATTAACTTGCGGATGAGTATCTGGGAGGCTTTTAAGCGAAAATTAAAAAAAAATAATATTTGGAAAGGTTTTGTTTATATGTATTTAAGGAAATCGACGTTTCGGCGAGAGAGAGGGAGAAATACTTAAAATGGTAACACTTCTGTAGCGTAGTTTCACTGAAGGAGATGTTCTGGGCTAACTATAATACCCATCGTAGGCACGATTTCTTTAATTCATTTATGGCTCCTTGTTGGTTACGCACAAAGGCGACTGACGGTTGCTACTGGTGGTCTATTAAAAGTCATGACTTTCGTTTTTTGTTTCGTTTTAATGATTAGCGTCAATGCTGGCTTATTGTTGATCGCACCAAAATGCGCCTTCAGTTTTTTCGGCGGTTTCTAGGAGCTACAATTCCCGACGTGAGAACAGTAGCAATCCCGACCACCAGTCGCTACCACGCATCCTGGCCCTTATACAATATGCCAGCGCAGAAGGTATAGGACTGCGACTTCGAACTCATACCTTCGTCGACGTCACTTTCCTATAACCTCTAGGTGTAGCTGCGAAGACTTTCTGATGTTTTTGTCACGCTATGCTTCCGAGCTACACCAAAAAACACCTTGCAACATTAGAAAGTAACTATTCTGCCAAGGATGCCGCCCTCGATATCATTACGTAACTCATGGGTGAAAATCGTATAATCCTTGGCGCATCAACATAATTTAAACTTGCAAGGACCGTGGATAAAAGTTTTAAGATGTAGACCAAAATTTCCATACGTTTGTGTTCGATAAATTTACTTCAATAGTCTTCATTTCCGGCCTTATGATATAAGAGCTCATTATGGACCGCCTTCAGTTTTCAGACTAGCTCGACTATCTCCAACGTTAGGGTAGCAGAACACCCGGTCATCTGTTCGACTGTCTTGAGAAAGCTTTTGCTTCACCACTTTGAGTGTTCCTGCGAGGCAGAAAGCCTCACCTGGTAAATATATGTGCTTACGTATTCACATTTGTAACAGGAGGTGACATTTAAACACGGTGGATAGGCTATATCCAATGAGATTCACTCCAAGGTACTACTTGGGGATAGGCCACCAACTTTACGAAATGTCAAACCGGGAGACTTGGGTGTCGAATGATGAAGTGTGAAACTCAAAATTAAGATTTCAGACGCTATTTTATAGTTAAGCAAATAAAGTGAGTTTTCCAACCCATCTCATACATGTTGAAGATATGTACATGCAACTTAAGTATGAGCTGAAAATCATTTCAAAGCAGAATTTAAAACACTGGAGCATACTAAAGGATTTTGCATCACTGATTTCCCTTATTCTTTCAGCCACTCGGGATATACAATTCGGCATCTTTTTCGGGTAAACTTGCTTTTTTAACAACTTGAGCACAATTTTGAAAATGTGTTCTACATTTTTTTATTTAATTTCATTGTTCTTTATTAATTAAAAAAAAATATGCGAAGTGAGCATTTAAAATTTATTATATGTATAACTTTTCTTTAAGTGTTTTGTTTTAATAACTTGGTGAATTCGGTAATGCGAAATCCGCCATTTTAAGCGCTTGTTTTGCAAATAACTTTTGAACGGTTAGAACGTATTAAATTTCGCAATAGGATTTTTATAACCGGCAGTGATGCGCATCCCTTGATACCTCTTTCGACCATATCGGACCAATTTTCGAGACGAACAATAAATGGCCTAGAGAGTCTCAAAAGAGTAGAAAATATAGTAAGGCGTTGAACGCCGCCGCCGCCTCTCGATTTTTTGACATTCGGCGACGGCGTGCGAAAAACCACGCTAATCGGCGGGGCGGCGGCGTTTACCGGCGGCGTATATCTCTAATACATACCTACGTACTAATTTGTCTACTCTAGCATTCATGAGTTAATGTACATGTATGACTTCGTGGCGGTAGATACATATAACTTTTGTCATGACTTTGTAGCGAACTACGAAAATTTTAATGGGATTTTTAAATAGAGCATACAATGCGGTTGTTAAACATTGCTTTTTTAATCGGCTCTAAGTTTTATAATAATTTTTGCAGACTACATGAAGCCGAAGATGCCATTATTATTTCGTGCCCTCGTTAGTCGACTCCTGCGACCAGCATGCAAGATCAAAAAGTTGGTATTAAAACGGTTTTCCAAATAAGCAGGTATGTACATATATTAAACACATCTCTTTTATACAAAAAATCGATTTCTAAACCATATTAAATCTTTTCTTTTAATTACGTAAATATTTCCGTACAACTGTGAAACAGTCTCTATTATTTTGCACATAGCTTAACTGTGTGAAGGTTTCGTTATATTCTGTGTGTGCTAACTACTTTGAGGAATTACCAATATCTACTTACTTCTTAGTATTTCAGTGTTTTACATGCAAAGCTTTCACTTTTATTTATCACTTTTGTTTTTGTAGCAACACGTTTTAATGAAACACAACATAAATTACAATTTCTTTTTAAAACGAACTAATAAAACTGCACTCAAATAAACTTTTCACTTCGGCAAATCACTTCGCAATTTGAACTGTTTTCCGTTCCATAACGAGTGTTCTGTTCCGATAAAGTTATGCCAAGTTAATGCAAACTTTAACATCATTCCCTCGACGTGTGACATACTCCAGTCAAAATTGACAATAGTTACGTTCCAATGACGCGTGAACCAGATACGGATAGAAATTCAACATACAAATACAACAACAACGTTGTGATCCTGATATTTATCTGATTCAATTCTTGCGAAACTATTTAAATGTTAATAATTCTGTATCAGTATCCTCATTTTTGTATACGTTTCTTCTTCTTATTTTCAACAAAAGTGGAATTCACTAACTTGTAACGATGCGATTTTTCGAGCTTTTAATTAACGATTTTCTCGCTTACCTTATCGATTGTACTATTCACTAACTTTAGTTTTAACAACTCGAAATAAATGGCATTTAAATTTCGTTTTAATAGTAAAAAGATGGCAGCACAGCTTAACGAAACTTAAAAAAATGCGGAAGAGCACAAAAGAAATGCCAAAAATCAATAAATTCCGTAAACTAACTGCTTTTAAAAGTCATATTGTGCAAGTTTTTACATATTTTAACTAAAGGTAAGTAAATGCGGTATTAATTTCTTTTTTTCTCTGTTGATATCGCAGTTATTCTCGTACCGCTTAATTGACCATCAAGTTGAGAAATAATACCATGCGCCAATTCTAGGGTTAGTCGGTACAACTTTCGAAACTCCGTTGCATTCAAGTGGTATGGGTTATCTACTTCTCTGAGAAGGTGTCTGTCCACTGGCGATGGACTTGGTAATTCTTCATCTTGTGATAAAACGTACGCCAAGTACTCAAATACCATTTGATTTATAAATAAAGCAACTTTTCGTGTTTGAAAGTATTTAATTAAAGTTCCGATTTTCTTTTTTAATTAAAATTTCCAGAAAATTAATTTTTTAATTTCGTGATTTTTAACGCAGCCAATTTACTTGCCGTTTATTTGACAACACAGCTGATCGTCGATAAACGAATATCGATACAAAATAGTTACTAAATAATGAAATCGTTATAGTTATCGATTCGCGAATAAAGCGATGGCAAATATCGTTAAAAAAGTTAGTGAATTCCGCTACAGATGTTTTATATTAATGCTCTCATTAAGTTGATCCAGATCGTTCCAATGAGATTTGATCATGAGCCAGAGCTCGATAACTCAATGGAACGGTCCTTTTAGCTTAGCCCAACCGCTTTGGTCGCTTAAGGCGAATTTATGTAAATGCTTTGGTAGCTTCGAGGTGAAGAGAGTGGCAGCGTGCTTACGCGCTGTCAACGCTGCGAGTATCAACAATTTGGCAGGGACGTTGCAGTCTACGATATCCCCTAAAGGATTGGTTTCCTCGGAAGCGGTGCCGCTTTATTACGACCGCTAAAGAACGCCCGGCATACTCACAGTTTTCAGCGGCACCGCTTTGTTGGAAACTATGATCGCTTACGGCAGGCAATCCACAAAACTTTATTTTACATTTTCCTTTTTTTTGAGCTCCTCTTGTTTTTCTAACTGCACATACAAAATTAAAAATGTTAAAAAAAATTTTATTCAAAAATATTGTTTATTTTATAAATATTTGACAAATGTTCACCGCTTTGACAATAGCGGTGGCAAAAAACGGTGATGAACTAGTTTCTGCCGTCATGATGCCCGTAATATTTTATGCCCCGCCGCTATATTACATTATGGTGAACTTCACGGTCTTCTTAGTTTACACATAATTACTTTTACACTGCAGCATTTTTGACAACATAACGACCGCTAAATAGCGGCACCGCTTTCGAGGAAACCAAGCCTTAAGTAAGTTAAACCTATCGGATGTACGAATCTGTCACTTTTGTGAGCTGGAGGATGAAAAGCCGTTTCACATTCTGTGCGAATACGTTCCTTTGGAAAGGCAGGGACTCTTCCATCCAAGTGCCGTGACTCTTAATACCCTCGAGGTATGGAGTAAAAATTCGGAAGTACTTAAAAACACTAAAATCCTCCAATACTGCATTGGCACTACAGTAGTGGAATTCACTAACTTTTTTAACCACAGTTGCCATCGCTTGTTTGCGAATCGAAAACTATAATGATTTCATTATTCCGTAACTATTTTGTATCGATATATGTTTATCGATAATCAACTGTAGGTGTATTTTTTTTCAAGCGAGCTTGAAGAAAACACTTCAACTAGCTAAACAATTTCATTATGCCAAAACCATACAGATGGTGGAGGTTTATCAGCTAATTGTTACTTTTTTTCGCTGCTATGACATTTCTACTTCTAGCGCAGTATGTTTTTGACACTCAACCCGAGAATTACAAAAACAAAATACATGAAATGCGTGTGTTTGTTTGTATGTATGTCACCCTGCCGCCACGCTGTTATTTGTTTTTTTGTTTATCTGCACATTCGTATGTTCATTTCATTCGCTCGTTCACAATGGTGCCCTATTTTTGAATATGCAACACTATACAACACTATCAATCAGGTCGACCATTTTGAACATCCACGTCGATGGCACTACGCTACCGACTGTCCTACACCCCAAAATCTTGGGTGTGACGTTTGAGCAGGATCTATATTTTGGTGAGCACGCAGCCGCAATTGTTCCGAGAATTCAGAGCCGTAACAAATTCCTCAAATCCCTCGCTGGCACTACCTGGGGAAAAGATAAAGAAACGCTCATGACTACATACAAAGCAATTAGCCAGCCGATTACGTGCTACGCGTCACCCATATGGTCGCCAAGCCTAAAAATTACCCACTGGAAGAAACTACAGGCCTGCCAAAATACTGCTCTCAGAATCGCCACGGGCTTCTTATGTCCCAGAACACCATCTGCATAATGAGGCGAGAATACTCCCCATCAGGGAGAGAAATGAGATGCTGACCAAACAGTTCCTGTTGAATACCCAGAAACCTGGGCATCCCAACAGACATATGATTGATGAACCAGCACCGCCCAGGGGCTTAAGGAGTCGCCTCCGTAAGCATTTGAGGAAATACGGCACCTGAGAACCCAGCCGTATGAAGCGAAAAACACAAGCAGGTCCTTGGTGAACTCCATAAACAGGCGTCGGACCTTTATGCCAGGAATTGCCCGGTGAATCCTGTACTTAAAGAAAAGTATCCAAAACTCGCGGAAGAGGAACGCATACTCCCAGGGAAACGCGTGTCACTCTTGTTCAACTTCGTTCTGGATACTGTAACAGGTTAAACTCTTACCTATCCAGAATCAACCCCGACATACAAAATGTATGCCCCGCTTGCAATGTGTCCCCACATGACACCAACCATCTCTTTAATTGTAATTTGGAACCAACGCCTCTAACACCCCTTTCCTTATGGTCCACCCCTGTTGGAACGGCGAGTTTCCTTGGACTCCCGTTAGAGGATATTGATGTCAATTTGTGATCGGTCGCGGCTATTAGGTGGGGCTGAGCATTGCTACAACAACAACAACATCAGCGGTTTCAACTGAAAGTGCTTAGCCAACTCAACTCGATTACTTTTTATTGCTGCTTTCCATGCAATTCGGTAAGCTAGCTAGTGTTTTAATTATACTAGTTAGCAACGAAATACAGCTTATGTTGTTAAATAAACGGCAAGTACATTGGCTGCGTTAAAAATCACGAAATTTATATTTCTGCCAATTTTAGTTAAAAAAGAAAATTGGAAGTTTATTTAAATACTTTCAAACACGAAAATTTGCTCTATTTATAAATCAAATGGCATTATTACTATTACTTGTTGGCACCATTTTATTTTGATGTATGAAGTTGGTTATGTCGAGAAATATGAAATAATACCGCATTTATTTACCTTTTATTAAAATATGTAAGAACTTGCACAATTAAAAGCAGCTAGTATGGGAATTTATTTATTTTTGGCATTCCTTTTGTGCTTTTCGCCTTTTTTGGGTTTCGTTAAGCCGTGCTGCCGCCTTTCTACTATTAAAACGAAATTTAAATGTCAACTATTTCGAGTCGTTAAAGCTAAGTTAGTGAATAGTAAAATCGATAAGGCAATGGACGTTAATTAAAATCTCGACAAATCGCATCGTTATAAGTTAGTGAATTCCAATACACATCGTTCTAATAAGATTTGATCTTGAGCCAGAGCTCGATAACTCAATGGGACGCTCTATTTGTCTCTGCCAAAGCCTGAATGCGAGGCGAGGCAACCAAAGTATTTATAAAAATCCATCATAACAAGATCAGACTGCAGTGCTTAACTCGAATAAACTTTTATTGGAGTTTAAACTCGTGCTGTAAGTTGCTGTTTCCATACAATATTTTTGTTGTTGAAACTCGTTACTTGAAGAAGAGGGGATAACCAGGAAAGCGGACGGGCACCGAGTTTCTTGTGCTCGGCGACTTGCTTTGTGTTGTCTTTCTTCTGTTGCCAAATTCTGGTTCTTCTAAATCTCTTTTATTCAATAATTTTTTGCTGATTTTGAATACAGTTTTAATTAATATTTCACAATGAATTTCAATAAATTAATGATTTGTTTGTAAACCGTGACTAAGTATATGTTTTGCGCTGAAAGAAGCATGACGTTTTAGACGCTACTAAGAGGTTAATGTAAAGCTGTATTTCGTTTATTTAATCAAAATGTGGGTGTTAAAAACTTCTTGGATGCCCTTAACGGTGTTTGGTGGTACCAATAATTTGGCGCTTTCAGCAAATTAGTTCCTATTAGTCGCTGATTGATAATTTGCCGAAAACACCGTTGAGCTGTTAGAATTTCATGTCAACCACTGAGCAGAATTTTCGGTACAACTGCTCAACTTCCTTATTCGGCAATTCTTTGACACTACGAAGTGCTGTTCATGTATATATAATTTATATTTATTATAGTGATGTGTGAACAATAATTTAAGAAGTCCATTTTCCCCAAAAAATAAGAATTTTTATTTCATTTGGCAGTTATCTCATAAAACAAAACTTCAATCACTCAACACAAGTAGGACATTCCATTGAGTTATCGAGCTCTGGCTCACGGCCAAATCTCATTGGAACGATCTGGATCAACTTTATCAGAGCTGACAGCACTAATATAAAGCATCTGTTTTGTTGAAAATAAAAAGAAGAAATGTACACAAAAATTTAAGATACTGATAGAATTATTAACATTTAAATAGTTTCGCACGTAAACAAACTATTTATTTTCCTTACATTTTCTTCAAGTTGTTTACTCTTTCCGTGTTTTTGCTTTTAAATATGGCGAAATCTTTTATGTATACACATATGTACACATATTTCTTTCAGTGCTACTATGGCTCAAATAAATGGTTGGCTAATTTCATCAGCTGATTTTTTTTTCATTTCACTGGAGTAGGGATTGGCAGAAGGAGATGGCAAACTCAAAATGAAACCAACATATTGACAACATCTTACTACACACACAAAATCTGCTAAGTTTTGCGTTTTCATTCCATTACATTCGTTTAACACCAACACGCTGATTTTAACAATCTGAACAAATGTATGTTGTTGCTGTAGACATGAGCCAACCATATAGTTGAGCAATGACTGCCACCAACTCAAAGTGGTAGCTGTCAAAAAAATCTACTACAGAAAACGAAACTAACAGAACTGCTATACGGACCAGAAATTGAACCAGATAAATGAATTGTCTATTTTCAAAACCGGCCATCTCCATTCAAGTCGTTTTGAGAAAAATGCAAAAACTGCTCTCAAGAAACCAATGGCTAAAACGATTTGTGTTTATTATTTTTATGTTGGTGATGATAATATAAATACATGTTACTATAACAAAACAATTGGTTCCGTATATTACACCTAAAAATTATGAAAATAACTTAGGGATGGCGGGTTTTGAAACCAAGCTATGGAGTTAGCCTGGATTTGATGCTAACCTATATGGATATGGCCGGTTTTGAAATTACCTGCCGATGTCCTTGGCCTATTATGGTGAAAGAAATAAGCCAAACATACTTTTATATATTAACTAATAATTCAAGGAAAACGTATACACTTTTAAATATTATTTCAAAACTTAGCAAAAAATAAATCTTTCATTACATTGTTACATTAGAAACAAAATAAAATACGAAAAAGAACTCAAACAAAAATTCAAAACACAGAATATTCGTTCTGTGAAGATTTAAATATAAATAACGCTGCCAGACATGATTATTTTTTTATTTAATTGAAAATGTAATTAAAAAGAAATGGGAAAAAACAAAATAATTTTTTTTTACTTTTTTTCTGAAAAGAAGTTAAAATAATTATTACCGATTAAAAAATCGTCTAATCAATTGATTCATTTGAAGATTTCTTACAAAAAAAAATTCTAAAAAATCTTCATTTGAAGATAAATCTTCATTTTGAAGATAAATCTTCACTTATGGCAACGCTGCTCGTGACATACAGAGTATGCGGGAATAACAAAATTGCATTGGTCGGTTGGAGATGGCCGGCTTTGAACGGAAGGCACCATTGGAGATGGCCGATTTTGAAATTAAGGGCAATTTAAATAGAGTAATTTCAAGTAATTTGACTTGAATATGGCAAGTTTTGTTAAGTAATTGTTTTAATGTGAAATACAGGTGATGTTTTAGAATTGGATGTGATACCTGGGTTAAAAAATTAAAATTTTGGAGATGGCCGGTTTTGAAAATAAACGATCCAAATATAAAGATCACAACGTTTGTTGTTCCATTTGCATGTTAAATTTCTATCCATATCTGGTACATGCGTCATTGGAACGCCACAAACGTCGAAACATATTTGCAATGTATCAATAGCTATCATCCGGTGGCAAAATCCTGAGCCAGATAAATAATTTTGCATGTAAATGCAACAACAACGATTTGAGCCAGATAAATCCACATAGAAGTCTGGTTCAATTTGTGAGCCAGATAATTTGTTAATTACTTATTTTTAGTTTGGCAACGCTGCCTTTAATAAACCTACTTTTTCAAAAATAGATGTCGCTGCTTAGCCTTTCGCCGTATGAGTTAAATGAAAAACAGCGGCGACATCTGCCTATAACATTTCACGTGTGCGAAAATTTCACGACATCTGCTTCTCAAGTCTCTCAATGATCCAAAGCATTCCCGTGAGCCGGAGCTGTAAAACTCACTGAAAGACGGCAAATGAAAATGCACAAATCACTCACACCAGATTGCGCATTGCGCATGTAAACAAAAGATCTGCTGTTTTTTATGGGCAATTTTTACGTAATTTTTCTTTAGCTCTTGTTTTTTTTTCTTTCATTCGCTCAAGCAGTCAAGTGTGACGCAGATGCGCAGAACGGAGCTATTTTGAACTCGTGAATGCACAATCTTCTGATTTGTGACGAAATGAAATCACCCAATGTATCAAATAACATTTCCTTTGCATTTACTTGGCAGCACTTTACCGGAACAGAACACTCGTTATGGATCGGAAAACAGTTCAAATTGTTCAAAGTGATTCGCCGAAGTGAAAAGTTGATTTGAGTGCAGTTTTATTAGTTCGTTTTAAATAGAAATTGTGATTTATATTGTGTTTTATTAAAATGTGTTATTACAAAAGTGAAAGTGATTAATAAAAGTGAAATATAAAGATGTAAGTTACTTTTGTAGAGTTAACAAGTAAGTAAATTCTCTATGTAGTAAGCATACACAAAATACAACGAAACTCTTCATACAGTTAACTTTAGGTATATGGAAAATGTTTGTGACTATCTAGCAGTTGTGCGGAAATATTTACCAAATTAAAAGAAAAATATTTAATATAGTTTAGAAATCGTCTTTTTTTTATAAAATACATGTGTTTAATATACATACCTGTTTATTTGGAAAACTGTTTTAATACCAGTTTTTTTTATCATGCATGCATATGATGAAATATTGTGCTTGTCGAAAGAGTCGGCTAACGGTGGCACGAAATAGTAATGGCGTCTTCGGCAACAAGTAGTCGGTAAAAATTGTTATGAAGCTTAGGACCGTTTAAAGCCGGAGTCATTGGTGCCGTATGTCGTATCGCTGTATCCATGGCGCAACGATACAAGGTGGCAGCATGGGACAGCTGATTTTAAGCTTTTTTCATTTGATTTGATACATCAAAATACGGTGCAGTACGATTTTGACATTTGTCCATCGAATTTACAAAAACAAAGTACATGAAATTTTTATTTATGTTTGTAGGTATGTCACCATGCTGCCACCTTGTATCGTTCCGCTATGGCTGTATCCGTATCCCTAACGTAATCAGCTGTTTATCGTTACAACGGTAAACCAAAACCCAATTGGTTGGCTACGATACGGTTACGACCTTAGCGGCACCAATAATCGATTGCATTGATTCTCATAAGGTTGGTCGAATCAGCTGTTATAAGGTTACCGATACGGTTACCGATAAGCACCAATGTCTCCAGCTAAAAAAGCAATGTACACCATCCGCATATTTGAGCTCCGTTAAAACGTAGTTCGTGACGAAGTCATGGCAAAAATTATGCCATACATGTACATAAAAACATACATATATATACTTACATGAATACTCGATTAGGTGATCTAGTATGAAGATATGTACATATATACATATGTCGTCTTTATGAAACGGAAACAAGTAAAACTTACGAAAAAATGCAGCATAAAATATACTCAAGTTATTTTATATAGAGCAGATACCTGAAGCATTGAAAATAGTACTTAAGTATACAAAGCTAAGCTAATATTAGCCGTGTTTTTTTACACGCGTATACGTTTCGTTTGCGCGTGAAAAAAAACCTATCCTCGCTTAGATAATGCTTAGGAGACCCATCTAGCGGCAGTGGTTAAACAACTAGCTACAGCACAGGGTGTACCCAAGTCAGAGGTGTATTTAAAGTTTGTCGCTTAGCAGTACATATAAAGTTTAAGCGTAGACGTATATAGATGTGGAAAAAAACACAGCTATTATTCTTTATGCATATAAGCGTACAGATAACACAGGCTGACAAAATTTAACCAACATTCAGACCCAGAAACCAGACTATATATTTCCGAAGGTTTTATGATGCGCTGAATCCAAATCTGGCCTCAGAATTGCTGCGCATAAAATTTGTCCTACTAAATTTCAATACGCAGATGTAACTGAAATATGTGTCTCTGTTTCACCCTCTACACTAATTCTATGTATTCTATGTGTGTCCACAATTCATCGCAACTGATTCAGCTATATGTTATACCCCATGGCCATCAGAGGGTTGTGTATCCGCTTTTGGTACACCCTGTGCTGTAGCTGTAGTTATTTAACCACTGCCGCTAGATGGGTCTCCTAAGCATTATCTAAGCGAGGATAGGCGTTTTTTTCACGCGCAAACGAAACGTATACGCGTGTAAAAAAAACACGACTATTATAACACCAAGGTTTCTAACTTTACTAACGGTCTTCACCGTAGCGGTCCCAATACTTAGGTCAAGTATTGTAAGATTTGCGATACTTTTTCTGGCAATGGGCATAACATATGATTTAGCTGCGTTTAGACAAAGTCCATTTTTATTCGCCCAACATAGAATAGCAGATAAATCGTTATTTAATTTAAGGCAGCGATCATGCATATTGCTAAAACCATCAGATAAATAAAGCTGAATATCATCAGCATATGCATGCATACTTACAAACTCGCAGACATAAAACACATCATTCAGGAAAAGACTGAAAAGCAATGGACCAAGCATGGACCCTTGCGGAACGCCAGTCACCACTTTCTTTGGCTCCGATACATCTGATCCATTACTGACAAACCTGTCAGACAAATAACTTTCCATCAACCTCCGAGCGTTACTGCCAAAACCAAAATATACTGTAGCTTATGACATAGTAGTGTGTGATCGACTGAGTCAAATGCTTTCGAAAAGTCAAGCAGACACAGAAGGGTTAAGTGGACTTTATCAAATGATACGCGTATGCCATCAAGTATTTTTATCAAAGCTGTTGAACAGCTGTGTTTAGCTCTAAAACCCGACTGGTTTGGCGAAAGTAAGTTGTGTCCGGTAACATGCGAGCTGATCTGTTCAGCTAATAGGCTTTCAAACACTTTAGATAGCACTGGTAAAATACTTATGGGCCTAAAATCTTCCGGAGAGCTTGCTTTATTATTTTTGGGGCAGGGTGGAACCTTAGCTACTTTCCACAGTTCAGGAAAGCATGAGCTCGTAATGATAGTAACGATAGTTGAGATGTGAGTTATGGTGCTTATTATATATGACAAAATTATTTTGACGAATTTAATCACAATTCCATCCATTCAGTGAAGTTTAACCCATGTAACATACTTTGAAAACAATTTATTCCTAGAGGGCATATTACACCGTGCCGGTGTAAAGTTTTTAAAAGTCCGCCCCTAAATATGGAGCTTATGTTGAGAGGGTTTAGGAAGTTAAATTTTTTTATCTTTTGAAATACAGGCGAAATTGTTTTTTTTTACTGTAACTTAGTAATTTGCTGGGAAACCATGTGATACGCAAAGTTCGACTCTGTTATAATGGTCGGATTACCTATTTTTCGGGTTTTTGTCTCTAATGTTTTATTTGAACCTTGTTCTTACTTGTCGTCCTGTTTGTCCTATTTAACATGTATAAGCGTAAAATATACGCCTTATTTAAACTCCTATTCTTTTATGTATTTTTTCACTTCACGAAAAAAAATTCGATTTACGCTTACGAATACGCTTATTAATGCCGCTCGAATCTTTGGAATATCTTTGCATCACCTTCAAAAACGATTGAAGATGTTGTGTTGTGATGAAATTTAGCAGCCATCTTTCTTTTCAAAATATAACTGGTCCAGAAAAGAATTAAAAAAATGGTTGATTGCCACGCCCACTTTCTATATAAAATGAAAAATACACATATAAAAATACATTTATAGAGCAATTGCAGATTTTAATTAACGGTGTGACGACTATCGACTTCACTATTTCTCGAAATGTAGTCATATCCCGCTCAACGTTTAAACACTCTCCCCCAGTTCCAGTTGGAGAGCATCCAACGCCTTCACAGGATCGTATGGTACACAGATGGCTCAGAGACGCAAGCGGGGATTGGAGCCGGAGTCTTCGGATCCAAAGCCAAAATATCAGTACATCTGGGAGCACAACCGAGCATTTTTCAAGCGGAACTATTCGACGTAAGTCAATTCCTCATGGAACTTGGGGTGGGGAGGGAGGGATGGCCTGAAGGTTTAATGTGGCCATATAAATCGTTCCCGAGATGGTCGGGCCAGCACCTTAATGGTGCTGTGTTACCGGAGCGTATCGGATCTGTATCCGACAAAGGACCATCACATCGATAACACTCCCCAAAGCCTTCGGGGAGTAACTAATCGCTACAACAACAACAACAACAACAACGTAAGTCAGTGCGTTGAAATTAACCTTCAGCGCGGATACTCCAATGAAACAATTGCCATACTCAGTGACAGTCAGGCCGAACTCAAGGCAATTTCGGCTTTCGAAATAAAGTCACTGGTTCTTGATTGCGTATAAAAGCAGAATCAATTAGGAGCACACAACGTAGTACTGTTGGCCTGGGTTCCAGGCCAGAGGGGAGTAGAGAGTAGAGGTCAATGAGCAAGCGGACAACCTGGCCAGAGGGGTAGCAACTGCACGACCCATCGGTCCCGAGCCGTTTCTGACAGTTAGCCCACAGGAAATAAGTTGGCATTTATAAGTAGAAGAGAGAGAAAAGAGAGCAGAACACTGGCGCAATACACAAGGTTTGAGGCAATCTAAGTTACTGGTTAGAAGGTTATAGCACAACACGCTATAGGGCAATTATAGGTCTCTCCAAAGATAACCTAAGAATCCTAACAGCTTTTCTTACAAGACATTGTAAACTGAACAGCCATATGCAGAAACTGGGCATACTATCGAAAATAACACATGCCGATTTTGTGATCGATCAGCGGAGACGCAATCTCATGTCGTAGGGTTATGTTTATGGGCTAACCATTGCCAGATCATTCCCACATTCAATCCCTCAAGCCAAGGAGCTGCTGGGATTCATCAAGGATGAGGTGCTGTGAAGGAGATGAGGGCCCAATAGAGCAATGGTCGCAGTGCAATCCTCAATAAATTATCTATCTCCCCCAGTTCCCCTCCGTGGATCCGCCAATAGTGCTATTGATGGGTACAGATCTTTGATGTCAAAAGATACCAATTTGCTCTTCTTTGTCAGATCGATTGTCGCAAGTTTCACTTTTTGTAATTTTCCTCGCAATTCGGCAATACGAAAAAACTGCATTCATCACTGCAAGTTGATGTACGCTCTTTCTCGCTCATAAATTAACACTTTTCTTCGCTCTTTAGTATTTTACTTTATTTTAATGTAGACAAATGTATGTAATATAAAATATTTTGTACAGTAAAACTAAATTTGTAAAAAAAATATTTTATTCACTATCGTAAAAATATGTAATAATTAGTTATGAACTGAACATAAACGCATCTATCAATTTGTATTAGACCGTTTTAGTAAAATTACTTTTATTTGCTTTGCTTATTTCTAAGAGGCTAAAAAAATGTTTGATTATAAAAAAATATGCTGCCCGATTCTAAAGAGCGACACTGTAGATTTCTTCAATCATGAATTTTAGCGTTAATTTGTCTATAAATCCAGTTTTGATAATACAACATATACCAAACCAAATTAGGCATGAAAAATTTAGCTGCTAAAAACTTTTGCTTCCAAAAACGGTAATACGCTAAAAATCACTATGCATTTACCTCAAATATTAACATTAAGTTTATTTATATTTTTAGAGCCTATTTTATAGAACCAAATGAAACTTTTAAACCTCTTAGAAAAAAATAAATTAAATAGAAATTGTCAAGCAGCCTATATGTAAATATGTATGCACTATTAATAGCAAGAATATGAGCATGTTACTTAAAATATATACTTTCTTCGTGTTTTTTAAAAATTGCTAAATGTCAAACAAAAAACTTAAATTTTTTATAGACAGGTATATTTGTATTATTGGTGTTCGAAAATTCTAATTTTTTTTATATGTACATGGAATGCAAACAATTTATGGTTTAACACATAATATTTGTTAATTGTTAATATAAGTTTGTTTTAAATTGTAACACTATATAAAAAAAAACCATTTTTTCTAGATGTTGGACGAAATCAATCATCTGAAGAGATCAAACTCTAAGCAAAAATATATATTTTTCCATTTTTCGAAGTTAGCCCCAAAACATTGATATTGGCTTTTGAACTTCGAAGTTGGATTAAATATTAAAAATATTGGCGTGTTGTGTCCCCTTTTTCATACTTGAATTTTATATATATATTTTTTGTTTTCAAGCTATTATAATAAATTAACATACAAATAAGGAACCGAAAGGCAAATCTTTGAACAAATTAAAAAGAACGTGCTGAATCAGAATCCACTATTAACTGGTTGTAGTTTGGCCTTAACCTCAAAAATCGCCTACCATATGTATATCTCCGTTTTTTAGGTTAGAGTCGATTCACAACCAGTTAGGTGCATTCTGATAGCAGATTCGAATTCTGATTTGCGCGAAGCATGGAAATAGGAGTACTACTAGTTTCGAAAATTTTTATTTGTGTGGCGCAAGGTGAACCCATACCATGTGGTGGCAAAGCGAATTCAACCAATTCGCCCGAGCAGAAGATGTCAAGTCAAAAGAAATGTTAATTGATTTCGATTAACTAGGCATATTAAGTGCAGACACTGTATGGAAAATAATCAGAAGAAGCAATCAGCTGTTGGGATAACAACCACCTGGTACTGAATTCGCCTTGGTGTGGCGGTGCAATTTATCGCCTTTAATTTTTTTTCGAATATTTGCCTTTGGTTTCAAAAGAAAATTTTCATTGATTTCGATTAACTGGCATGTTGTAGTACAAGGCGTTGGCGCAGCACGCCCAGATTTCTGCTTTAAAAATTTTTTTAAAAACAATAATTAAATAAAAATTTTGGAACCCAGTAAACATTTAGGCTTGAATTACATTAGAGCTGTAGTTTATAACTGGCATACTTCTCAAACCCAACAGTGGCTCAACTTGAGAAGCATAGCGTTCTGAAAAAGGCTTTCAAAAGCAAACATTTATGCTATGAAAGCTTACTTCGAAAAGCCTTTAGTACAGTCGAAAGTATTAGAACAAGATGAAAAAAGGTGTTTTTGTCAGTTTATCGTATGATAATTTTTGATTTTTGATGGCCTTGTTTATTTAAAAAATGTAGGGTTTTGTGAGCTCGAGGCTTGCTTTAAATAAAACACTGTGTTAGTATTCACACATTTATTTGGTCGATATTTCGACTTCAATCTGAAGTCATTTTCATTTCATTGCATGGAATGCCTTAGTCGATCAGGCATTTCCATGCAATCTTGAAAATGACTTCAGATTGAAGTGGAAATATCGACCAAATAATGTGTGATACTAACATAGTGTTTTATTTTAAAGCAAGGCCTCGAGCTCACAAAACCCTACGTTTATCGTATCATTTCAACGTAGTTATATGATCCGAAGACATTTTTACTGCATTTTATCGAAACTTCCATCAAAATGTATAAGAAAACAGTGAGTATGTTACTTTAAGCGATTTTCTTGAGAATGGCCACCTTTTGCTTTGATGACTGCGGCGCACAATTTCAGCATTCTTTCGATGAGTTTTTTAAGTGTTTGATGTGGAATATTATTCCACGCCTCGTTCAAACCATCCAGAGGTCAGGAAGGCTTGTTGGCTTTTAGATATCTCACACGTCGATCCAATACTTCCAACAATAGCTCGATGAGATTTAAATCGGGGATTGTGGTGGCCACTCTATTGTATCAAGGCCATCTGCCACTTTTTTTTGTTCTAAATAAGAAGGAGAAAGTTTTGATGTATGTTTTGGATCGTTATCTTGTTGGTAAATGAATCCACGACCAATCAAATTAATGCCAGATGGTATTGCATGGCGTTGGAGTATACGGTGATACTGCTCTTTTTTCATAATTCCTTCAAAATTTTTGAATTGACCAACACCAGCATAGCTGAAACAGCCCAAAACCGTCACTGAACCACCGCCATGTTTCACAGTTGGCACAATGCAATCTGCTTTAAATCTTTTATTGACGTTTCTGCAAACATATTGACGCCTATGGCTACCGAAACGTTCGAATTTTGATTCGTCTGACCATAAAACTGATTCCACTGATCAATCGTTCAAATGTTCTTGAGCGCACTTCAGTTTTTTCTGTTTATTTACTGGCCGTAGAAGTGGCTTTCCGACTGCAATGCGTCCAATCAGACCTTTTTCTTTAAGCCGGCCTTTGACTGTCGTAAGCTATTTGGTGAATCCAAGTCTTCATTGATTTCAGCACAAATTTCTGATGCAGATTTCCATCGATTGACGTTACTTATTGCATATATTTTGTTGTCGATTTTTTGATTTGTCTTTCTTGTTCGACCAGATCGTTTTCTGTAAGTATTTTGTCCATTTCCCGATATCTTCTAATGGTCGTATGAACTGAACGCAGAGAAAAAGTTTGGCTATTTCTCGATAGTTTTTCCCTGTTTTTTTTGCAAAATAGTGATTTGGGCTCGTATTTTAACGGATATTTCCTTTCACTTGACCATTTTCAATCTGGCGATGTACAATTCTGAGGCCAAAGTGACGACAACATCTTTTTTTATCTTGTTTTAATACTTTCCGACTGTACTGTACTTCTTTGTTTAGGAATCAACCTCTTCAAAACGGTTGACTTGGTCAAAAACGCCGCTGGGTGCTGTATAGTGTTATGTATGTATATGTAAATTTATTTCAATTATAAATATTATTTTTTTCTTTTCAAATGTGTAAAGACATGTAAAAATATTCCGAGGAATACAGAAAATAAAAATTCAGAAACAAGTTTGTACAGAAAACTGTATGTCGAGACCCATATATCGAGTGAGAAGTGTACTATCGCTCTATCTTAGAAATCGGCCGAAGAACGGACCGATCTCAGGGGTCTTATTATGTAACTCGTTTCGAGAGAAATTTCTTTCGGATTGAAAAAAAAATGTATTGATTTGACAGCTTTCGAATCGCATTCTCTTTTGAATCGGGTTACAGAAAAAAGCCCCAGATTTGGTAAAGAAGACGTCCCAACACAAAATTTGGCTGAAGATTGCGTTATTCTTAACATGCTTTACTTGTATGTATGCTTGTTTGTAACACTCTAGTCTAGGCGGGTAAAGTAGAGTTATACCCATCTAGCGGCAATTATTGAAGTGGTTAAATAAATCGCTACAAAACGAGTTGTGTTTAATACCGCAGATACCTCAACACAACGGAGATAGGAACATCAAATATCTAAGTGGATTGTAGATACTAAAACGGCACCATATTTTCGTGTTTTTAAATTTTATGACACATTCGTTGATATGGCTAAACAATTTTTGAAAAAAAATAAGAACAGCACATATTCGTATGTTCGAATGTTCGGGTATACGTGCTTGGTATTCTTCAAAAAAAAATTATACCGATGGAGAATTTTTATTAGCTTAATATCTGAAAAAAAATAGTTGTTTCATTGAAGGCAAACCGGTTTATTCGAAGCCGTTGCCTCTTCCCGAATCAAAACTAAAATACTTGGAAAAATTGTGTGTAAAACTGGTTATACCAAAATAATATCATTCTTTTTATAAAAATCTTGAGGGCAACGCTTTTCCCGCACCCAACATTTCAGAAGATTCTGATTCTGATGAGAATAAGAACTAGTTCTAAGTTTGCAATAATATCTTAAATAAAAACACATTAGTGTATATGAAATTGAATTGAATGTGTAACTTTTTTCATTACATACATATTTTCGATAAGTCAAAGCGGCGGATGTTTTCCCAAGTACTGTGATGCTCCGAATCCCAATCCGCCAACGGAATTGGCCTAGCAGGTCTTGGCTTGGCCCTAAAGTTATTTAAAAATCAATCTGTAGTGATTTTTTTTACGTCTTTAGAGGTTAAGGCCATACCATGATCAATTGGGCCAATTCTTATAGCTTATTCGGATTCAGCGCATCAAAATGCATAGAAAGCATGAGCCGATTTACCTGATCCGGCTACTTTTAATTTTCTGTATAGATGTGTTAACAAAAAATATATCAGCTTTTAAATTTTTGTTGTGCCAGAAAAAATGAATATGCTGAATCTCGGAGAAGGTAGAAACAATTATCTCAGTTAAAAGAGCATAGTGCGAGTATAATATATAAGTACATTTTTACACTAGAAACTAATTCTTCTAATTTTCAGAGAGCAATAAACTTTGAAACTCGATTTCCTAACATTTTCATTTTGGCACATTCATGCTTCTGGCAAGAGGGCAACGATATGTTATCGGATGACGTCTTTGCCGATCTAATTTCAATCCTAATAACACATTTATTATACTGTTACATACCACTCCACTGTGAACAGTTCTGTTCCTAACTAATCAAATGTTTAAACATAAATCCCTCATTAAGAATATCTTGATTCTGGAAAAACAGGTGCTGTAATTCCCATTCACCTGGGTTACAAGTAATTTATTTTGTTTTTGAGTATTTTATATTCAGGCAGGATTAGAGTACATACATAGCACATACGACGAATACGAGTACTTGTGAATTCCATAAATGTTGTAAACTTAGTAGAAGATTGAACCAGAAAACCTAGTTGAAAGGTAAACATGAAAGAGTTTCTGAAAGTTGATTTTCTGTATTCATGAAGACAAGCGATATTCGCTTCGTTTACAAAAGTATAGCGCGGATTACGTATGTAGGTGAATATAAATCCAAATTCCATATATGTATATATCTAAACATTTTCGTTTTCATTTGTATAAATTTTTATCAATAAATATTTTCATTACGCACAATCAACTTCTTTATACGACCAGAGCACATTATTGTCACTTATCATAAAAATTATAATTAGACTTTTGCGACTTTCGTTTTCTCTACTTAACTATCTAAATACAAAAGCTGCGAATTCCAAATTGCATTCTCAAGTAGTATTATAATACTTACATATGTATATTATACATTCATATATAATTTATTGTGTTCATGTTTATGCAAAATTAAAACAAAAAATCTTATCATTTCTTATAAATGATCTATGTACATACATATGTCTTTAGTAGTTTGCATTTAGATCATTTTCATGTACATAAATGAATATTTTTTATAAAGAGCTGGGCGATTTAGGATTACGTTAACGTTTTGATTCAATACTAAGTACTGCAATTACTGTAATTTTAATTTTTGAAAAATACCGTAACAATTATAGTAGACAATATTGAAATACATATGTGACCTGGAATCATGAAACGACCCTATTGTGCGAAAGTACCGTTCACCTTTTGAGTGATTCTTATAGGAACGCTCTGTCCAATGGAACAAACCGTAGTTTTCTAGTTTTTTCACAAATCGCATTTAAAGCCAAATTGGACCACAAATACGATTTTTTGAAAAATTTCGATCCATGCGCCACCTATTGGAGATTTTTTCTTATTATTGGATTGTCATCGGGTTCTGAACTATATTCCAAGTTTCAAGCTTGTACCTGATCGGGAAGTTACTTAAATTTTAATTACAAAATTCGTTCACAACGGCCGGCCGCTACACAGAGTCAAGCTAAACAACAACTTTAAACGCGTTTCTCTCGAAAACTTGTTTTCGCAAAATAGGGTCGTTTCATGATTCCAGGTCACATATGTGACCCGGTCTATGAAAAGATGGCTTATGACTAAAAAAAAACAGCTATTAACAGCTGTTTCTCGCAAAAAAACAGCTGTTTCTCGCAATTTTTTCAGTCATAAGCCACCTTTTCATAGACCGGGTCACATATATCAAAATTGATATTTTAATAGCAATCCCAAAATCCTTGCGAATAATACTTTCCTATCGCAATCTTTCATTCTCAATTACAGTTACAAATATCGTAGTCTTTAAAGTTTAGGATTGTAATCCTAACAGTTCGAGGATTATAATTACAGTAATATTTCCCATAAAAAATCCATTACAAATAATTCAATTATTGCAATCTTAAGCGCCAATTAAACTTCCTTAACCCTAACGCCATAGTCGTAACCATACCCATATCCATAACCATCTCCAATGTGATCGATTAATGGTGCCTTAACCTAAAAATCGTGAAAATTTCATAAAAATGAAGAAAACGCAAATATTAAAAACATATTCCACAAAAAATAAGTATCTTAGTCATAAGTATCCAAAACAATGAATAAAATCTACAAAAAGTTATTAAATTCACGAACTCAAATATTTTTAGGTTATAGATATGGCGAGAAACCAAAAACCAATTGGTTGGCTATGGTATGGTTATGGCGTTAGCGTTATGGTATGGCACCATTAATCGATTACATTGATTTCCATAACGTAGGTTCGATCAGATGTTTTATCTGGTTATGGTTTTATGGTTATAAGTCACCATTAATTGGCCCTTTAGTTCTAAAAATTATGACCAAGATTGGACGAATAAACAAATTGACAAATTACTGTGATAAAAAGCTGAGTCTCGTTTACTTTAGCTGTAATATAAATCTAATTACTTTCGTTGCAAAATGTTTCCTGTCTTACACGTGAAATTGACTGGATGAAAATGCCGAGGACTACTAACTTTCATAAAAGTGGTTAAGGTTCGTACCTACAAGGAGAACGGAAGTGAGGCGCGACGATTCGACAAACCGAATGTACGAGTACGTCTCAACCATTTCATCAACTGCAATTTGGAACAAACACCTCTGATACCCATATGCCTTTGGCTCTATCCTGTTGAAACTGCAATTGATTTTGCAATTTGGCAGAGCCCACATCTGCTGTCAACAGACTATTGTTGTTATGCAATCATCCACGCAGGGAAACGCAGGTTAGTGGGACATTTACGTTACACCATTCTGCAAGGATTTGAAATATCATATCGCTCATATTATTGTAAACAGAAGTAATGGACAATTTTCATTTTTTGGGAAAACGTAAATGAAGTTTTATTTTTCATACAGTTTTGTTATACAAATTTGATTCAGAGATATGTATGTATTCATGGGTGCCAACTTTAAGTATTGTGTATGTATGATTATAATCTCACTAAACGTCTGTTTTGGGGTATCATAAAATCTAGGAATATGTAATTTTTGATTTGCATCATACTGAGTAATACTGTCCATGGGACCATAGGTCTGAAATGAATTTCAAGCCTCCCTAATTTTGTTAGAAAATTTTATATCCCAATCCGAATCTAAATTTGACATTTATTTTCATGTATTTTATTTGTGAGAGCCGCTATTCGGATTGGGATATAAAATTTTCTAACAAAATTAGGGAGGCTCGAAATTCATTTCAGACCTATGGTCCCATGGACAGTATTACTCAGTATGACCCATAGATTCAGAAACTGGATGTGCCTTTTCAACAATAAATATGCCCCACCCTAAAGTACATATATGTATAACAATCATAAGTATGTGTGTGTGAAGCTTATTGAATCAAATATGATTAAGCTAATTGTTCAAATTGAAACGATATGTTTTTAGAATTATTCCGAAAAGTTGTGTATAGATGGTGCCCAATTCTGTTCAGTTTTTTTCATTTAAACTAAATTTATAAGATTTCTTCCTCATTCCATTCCATTCATTACTTGGTTTATACGAGTTAGGCATCCAAATCGCTCAAGTGATATTTATGAAATTTTCGTCAGTAGGTTTATTGGATTCCTGGGCACAGCAAAGGTTTTTAAAACGTATTGGTGCCACTCTACTCTTCGTGCGTATCTGCTTGGCGCTGACTTTTTTACTGTTCATTGATATTTGGGTATCTCTGTCCTATTAATGAATCCGTACATACTGTTTTGCAAAAGTGTATCGGCCTACGCTGACGAGTATGTGTACGTGTCTTTGATAGTTCAAGGTTTTCAACTGATCTTTATGAAATTTTCTGAATAGATTGATATGACCACTATGTAACTGTGTACATATCGATGTGCCATACAAAAAGTAGCACTTTCAAAACCCTTACATACAATTTCTTTGGAAAAAATTTTAAAGTGCTACTTTTGTACAGCACGTCGATATATACCAAGGCTTACAACTACAGCAATTATAATTAAAATCTAATTGTAATCGTAAGCGCCCAGCTCTGTTATTTTTGTATCTATACATTTATTGCAAGAGCATTCAAATGTGTGAGAGCATCAATGATATTTAATGAAAACCAGTTGTTGAATTTTAGTTACAATAAATATACCGAGAGCACTTCTCTCTCCATTTGCAAATGTGCCATACGAAATTTAATTAAAAGCAAAACATATCAAATTACAAATAGATATCCATAAATGTGTAACTTAAAATAGTCCCACAGTCTCTAAGATTGTTCTAATGATAACATCAGTGACGGCATCAAATACAAAGCGTACATTGTTCGTATCTGTGGCGCATGTTAAATGCGTATAAATCTCTTTCTGGTCTTTTCGCTTATTAAGACTTTCAAATTTGATGCGTATATAGTTGGTAGCATCCTCATAGGTATTGGGACCTGTGGTAAATAATATTAATCATTAAATATTACGTTATTATTTAAATAATTGGTTTAATGCCACATTTCACATACCTGTGTATTCCGGAAAGCAGATAGTTAGTGGGAGATCGTTTAATTTTTTCTTCAAATAAATCTTTCTTATTCAAGAATAATATAATTGAAGTTTCCACAAACCATTTGGAATTACAAATGGAATCGAATAGCTTGAGTGATTCAATCATACGATTCATTTCTTCGTCTTCGGCAAGTACCAAATCGTATCCTGCGGAATAAGAAATTGAAAATAATGTATTATAAAACTTCACTGTAAAAGAAAAATGTTTCAACCAGGGACGGAAACTGTTATTCCTTTTATAATATATTTCCTTGAAAAACTATAATTTTGGACTTTTAATATATTTGGATCAAGATAAAAATTATTTTCCTATTTTTATTAACTGAGTCCGATAGAATTAGTTAAGCTCGGACTTTTAAAAATAAAAGTCCGGAAATAAAAGTTAAATCCGGACTTTTATTTTTTAAGGCCAAAATAAAAGTCCGGCTTGAAAAATTTTTTTAATTCGGATAAGCCGTTTCTTTGTTATCAAGCCGGACATTTATTTTGGCCTTACAAAATAAAAGTCCGCATTTAACTTTTATTTCCGGACTTTTATTTTTAAAAGTCCGAGTTTAACTAGTTCTATCGGACTCAAAAAATAAAAATACAGATTTTAATTTTATATGTGGACTTTTATGGAAAAATTTCGAAAAATAAAATGATGCATGATTCGACATGATATTGCTATAGGGATACCTGAGAACACAACTTTTTCGACTCCGAAAAAAAAATAATTTTTTTCCGTCCCTGGTTTCAATAGAGTAGAAATTGTATATTTCTGAAAGTAGTCAAATGATTAAGATTTTGATGTTTACATCAGAGGCTTTCTCTCAATTACTACAAGTGCTCTGGAAGTAATGCCGACCTGTATTGTAAACTTCAAGCAAGTTGTAAAGCAGTAAAAATCAGAGTTGGCCACTCCAGTATTCTTGAAGCCATGGCGTAGGTTTCATGTGGTCATACTAAATCTTTCTAGAGATGGTCGGGATGGTGCTTGTTACCGGAACGCACCGGATCTGCATCCAGCAAAGGAGCATTAACATCGATAACACTCCCTAAGGCCTTCGGGGAGTGTCCTTATCACTACAACAACAACAACCCTGTATCCACTGAGATGATCTTTATGTTATGCGTTATAGCAGTGATGTGCGTCATAGGTCACACCGGTGTACCTGGAAACTGAGCTGCCGATTAACTATTGAGCAAGGCAGGTTAGCTGTCCAGTTGAAGGATAGCTCACTTGGACTTTTTTTGGTCGGTAGTATCACCACATTCTTTAACGGTGAAACTGGCGTTCCATCATGATCTATATTATGGCGAATATGCAGCCGCAATTGCTTCTTAAGTCCAACAAACCGTAACAAAATCCTCAAAACTGTTGCAAGCAGCACTTGGAGGAAATTGCAGGCCAGTCAAAACACAGCGCTAAAAACTGCCACGGGATGTCTTCTTATGTCTCCATAACATTGTCTGCAGAGTGAGGCGAGAATAGTCCCCATAAATTAGAGAATCTAAATCCTAACAAAAAGTTTCTGCCCAGAAACCTGGGCGTCTCAACAGACATCTGATTGAAGAGGTCCGCCTCCCAGGAAGTTAGAAAGTTATCTCTGTAAGCACATGAAGAAATCACTTAAGATTTCCCGTATGAAGAAAACGTGCATCGAACTACTATACCAGAGATAACCCGGTGAGCCCCGTTCATATGAGCACACACAGCTGGGGCTGACTAGTATATTAAGACGCACCCTGTAGACTCCAATTGATCAGTCAACATTCCCATAACCATGGATATACATATGAGCTTTTATACACCGTAATAGCTCCACCGATTACTTGATTTCAACAATTGGCCAAGAGATCTCGTAACAAATCACGACGTGGTGTCTACCCGGCGATGTCTTACCTAGCTCGAGGCCCACATATCAGATATGTAGAAAGTGGCTAGTGGGATCCCAAACTCTTCAGTGGCAGACTCATTCAATTCAACAGTGCCTGCTCGGGACATGAGATGGGCATGGCAGTTGCCAGGGATAACTTTATGGACTACCACACAGATAATTTTGATCAACAATTAGTTAAATGCTACCGCAATCCTTCACAGTTCTCGACCTCACGGTGACAGAGCCTAGCACTTTAATATCCGTCTGGCTGAGTAAATGTTAAATTAAAATTGCAGCGGCGAATAGCATCCCATCTACCGCATGTTTTATAGCGGCGACCTACGCCTCGTAGACGCTGTAGTGATCGGGTAGCCTAATTTCCGACTGACACAGAGCTCATAGTAGCGTCTTGTTCAGACTGGATTCTTCCGTAAACTGGTTTACCAGATTCCCGTCGCATTTTAATTCCACACCATATTCCTACCTTTAGGGAATATGAGTAATAAATGTGGTAACAGGAGCAGAAGTTGGCGCACAGTAGTTTGTGCTGCGACGTATTGAGTCGAATTCAGAGAGAATTGTGGTGTCCAAAATTCACAAGCTTAAAAGTTAAGACCGAGTTAAACCAGCTGAATGTTATTTCTCCTCGTCTTGTTGCGTGGGAATAATGGTTCGTGTGCGTTTTCACTAAGAAAGCTAATGCTAGATGGACCCTGAGACCCACGTTGTTTTCTTTACATACTTAGTCCCAAATACATGAGAACACCGAACTAGGTTTCTTAGCATCATATATATTATTTCTAATTGCTGTTTTTATGTACGGGTCCCTTTTTAGCTCTTATTTGGAATCCAAATCTATAAATAAAGTTTTGGTTGTAAAGATGGAGATTCGGGCTATTAGCGAGCTTTGGGCAATTTTGGTCGTAGAGCTTTTTTACCTATATTTTATTAAAAGAATTTGTTAAAAATAACGATTGTGAGCACACAAAGAAATCTATTTGTACTACGGCACTGCTGTGAATATTTGCACCGCATTACCGGCAGTAGCGCCCATCTGTAAGTTTTAATTGATCGATAGAACAGTTGATTTTTGTTGATATTTGATAAGAGACTTTGATATTGGTTGCGCAAGATGCGCACGGGTCCGGCTCGTTAAACTTAGTCTTCCTCCTTGTGCCCACTGTTTGGGATATTAACGAAACACTTTTAAGGACGAGGGACTCTAGCTCACCTAGTTTTAGAATGGGCCAGTCGGCCCAGGTGTGCTGCGAGACAACCTTTCTATACCATAGTAAATTAAAATTGATTTCCCAAATATGTATCTGTACCTGATAATGCGACACAAAATATGATTGCCGTTACACCCTCGAAGCAGTGTATCCATTTTTTACGTTCCGATCGCTGGCCACCAACATCAAACATTCTGAAATTTAGTAAATAATGATTTATATCGAAAATTTTAAAAAGTAGATGCACAATTTCAGTTTTTCTTTTACTCACTTGAAATGCATTCCTTTACATGTGAAATGTGTCTCGACGATACCAGTAGTTTTGACGCGCGTACGCAGCACATCCTCCAATGTTGGAATGTAATTTGGCTTCGATATCTCATCCAATAAATTTAAATAATATGCTGCCGAATCATTTAATTGATATTCACGCGAACGTGAAAAAGACTGTTGCCACACCAGCATCGGCCCAAAGTTTCTTCATTAGCAATACAATTTCAGGTAAAAGTATGCCCTCTTCTGCTGTGGAAGCATATGTAAAGAATTGACGTGCTATTTCGGTTTTCGATGGATCCGCAAAATCAATTTTCAATGACCCATTGCACGTATAATGGCCATCATGCTCTGTATGGTATTGCTATAGACAACTCGTCGATACTGTTCACATTCCTCTTGTGAGTAACCTTTATCATGGATAATTTTCATCTGTTTAACAATGGTGGATTGCCTGATTCGCCAGCACCTGAAGTGAGATAAAGTGGGAGAATGGTTATAAGATTTGACAGATTATTTAATTCCAAATTATTTGATTGATATTGTAACGAATTGCTTGCAAATCCTCTTATTTGCAATCCTCTGCTAAGTTCGAATCACTAAACTGTTGAATAAATAACTCCAATTTGTAATAATGCAAAATGGCCTTTATTAAAGCACTTCACAATACACTCAAACTGTGCAACGAATAGCTTGCT
>JARSSU010010640.1:0-14775 GCA_029619165.1 Eurosta solidaginis
TCTACGACCCTTGTTTTATATAAAAGTGGGCGTGGTCTTTAACCGCTCCCGTCCATTTTTACTAGAAATATTTTCTGCTGTAGGAAAATATGTGTACACAATTCAATTACATATGTTAATTTTTCTTCGAGTTATGGCTCCCGAAATATAGAAATAGCTTAGTCATCAAAGGGCGGTGCCACACCCATTTTTCAAAATTTTAATGTTTTCCAATTTCATATATAATTCAATATAGAAGTAAAATTCTATTGATATAAAGCTCTTTTCGCTAAGATATAGCTTATATATTTTCGTGTACGACCCTTTTAGAAATCTTTTATATAAAAGCGGGCGTCGTCTAACCGATCTCGCTAATTTTTTCTAGAAATATTTCCTGCTGTAGGGGAAATTTGTGTACCCATTTTGTTACGACCGTTAATTTTCTTCGAGTTATGGCTCCCGAACATAGAAATTGCTTAGTCACAGGCGGTGCCACGCCCGTTTTTAAAAAATTTGTAGTTTTTCCTATAGTTGTTACAAATCCACTTGGGAAATTAAAATGCTATTGATATAAAGCTCTTTTTCGCAAGATATAGCTATTTTCATCCACGACCCTTTTATCTTTTATATAAAAGTGGGCGTGGTCCTTACCGATTCCTTAATTTTTCTTCAATGCATTCCTTTATAGTAAGGCAACCTCTCTGCCAATTTTGTTACGATAGTTTAACGATTTTTGATTTATGATTAATAATATTTGTAAAATTGATTTTATCACAAGTGGGCGGTGCCACGCCATTTAAATTTTTTTTCAAAATTTTTATCAAGAGTCTCATTCAGTCCACATGTCAAATTTCAACATCTAGGTGTATTATTTACTAAATAATCAGGTTTTTTGTGTTTCCAAATTTTATATATATAAAAAGTGGGCGTGGTTATCATCCATTTCGCTCATTTTCATACAATCTATTCTGGGTCCAGATAAGCTCGTGTACCAAATTTGGTGAAGATATCTCATATTTACTCAAGTTATCGTGTTAACGGACGGACGGACGGACGGACATGGCTCAATCAAATTTTTTTTCGATACTGATGATTTTGATATATGGAAGTCTATATCTATCTCGATTCCTTTATACCTGTACAACCAACCGTTATCCAATCAAGTTAATAACTCTGTGTGCAAAGCACGCTGGTATAATAAATACTGATTTACATACCTCATTCTAAAATGTAGGCCCAAGTTTATAGCAACCTGCAAACTTTATTCACTGGAATGTAAAACTTTACATGAGGCATCGCCAGCAAACCGTCTTCCAAAAATATCAGCAGAGGTATGAAATAAGCTTTCGGATCGTGGTATCAATTATAAACATACGGCTTCGCATAGAGTCTGGAAGCCCTCCTTCGCTTCATTTGTAATTAAGTCTAAATAAAAACAATTCCGAAGTAGTCATAGTCAGAATATATTTTTCGCCGATTTCCCTCATCTTTCTTTCTGATCTTTAAGTATTAGACTTAATATTCCCAGTTTATATTATATTCTTTTTTCTTCTCTATCTTTCCTAGCCCACCTTCCCGTTCTCTTACTTTCACTCTCACTTTCTATCTTCTTCCATCTTCCGCTGCTTTTTATTTTCCTTTTCTTCATCTCTACCCTCTTAGGCTCTTAATTCGTCTTCTATATACTCTCTCTTTATTTCCCTCCCCTTTCCCGCTCTCTCTCGCTTTCAGTCATCTGTACCCTCCTCCCTTTCTCCTCTTTTTCTTCACCCCATCTTCCTATCTATTACCTCGCTACTCTTTCTCAAACCCTATTTTATCAAAAGGTCGGAAATGCACAGAGCATTGGAGAGACTTCGCCCAGGGCCGGACCATACATCTTCCTCTTTTGCCGGTTATAAACCTATTGTGGGTTTTCTGTTTGGCGCACACAAATTCTGGTGGCCCTATGGATACATTCAGCATAGGGGAGATCTTTACTGACCTGCGAGTTCAACTAACCACTGGGTGACCCACCTCATACCAATAGTCGGTTTTAATCCACAAACTAATAGTTCCACCAATTAGTGAGCATATGCCCTGAAGGTAGGCTGTCCGCTTTCGCGTATTTTTGGAATTTATCGCTCTTTAGCTCGAAATGTTGTGGTATTTATATTAGTACATTAAAAAATATATTTTAAAATATTTGAATATCATTAAATACAGCTGATCAATTTCAAATTAGCATTTTAGTATTCTAACACAATGCAATTTGTTTGTTTTGCCATATGTGCCCGCTAATGAATTGCTTTACGCATATTAAAATTTGGCCGCAAATTTTTTTTATGCGAAATTGCAAACAAATAAATTATATTGTCAAATATTCACAATTGCAGACGTGTATATTAATCAAGGTAGAGTTTTCAAACGACAACATATGTCAAGCTCAAACAAAATAGATGGATAGCTTCAAAATTCCTCAAGGCATTAATGTATTTAGGTCACAGGTATAAGGTGTTGTGGCAGGTAGTTTAACTATAGTGAACATAGTGGTCAGAATATAAGGTTGTTCACGATTTTCGGACTGTATTGAACTAGCCCGATAAAGATTGACCAACTGCAGGGATTGAATAATGTCTGTCCGCATTTAAATTATGTCATCTCTTAGTCCTTACGTTATCAGTTTGTTTTCCATTTCTTGTTGGTTTCTTATCGGCTTGTTATCGAAGGGTGGTACACATGCGCGTCGATTTTATATTAAAGTTTAAAGGTATTTGTGCCATAACAAACGATAAGTCTTCGTTAGTAATAGTAATAATTTGTAACACTCCGATGAGAAGTCGATAGCTTTTCTATACATTAGTCGATAACCGCTCGATAACTTCTTGACAACAAATCGATAGCTTTTCGATAACGCTCCGATAGCGAATTGATAGCAATCCGATAACTTATCGATAATTTTTCGATGATAAATCCAAAGGTTTTCGAAAGAATTATCGGTTTGTTATCGAAAACATTGGATTTAGTCGACTGAAAAACGAGTTTTCTATTAATTATTTTTCATTTTCCATCATTTAATTTTTTAATTTTATTTATGTTTATTTTTTATTTCATTTTATTTTTGCTTATTTGGTTATCTTATCCTACTTTATTTTGTTTTATTTGTTTCTTTATTTCTATTTAGTTCAATTTATTTATATTGTTCAATCTTTTTATTTTTAATCTGTTTTACTTCCTTATTTTTTCCATCTATTTTACTCGTATAAATTTTATTTGATTTTTGTATATTGTTTATTTAACTATATTTTATTTATTTCTTTCATTTATTTAATTCGATTAATTTTATTTATCTTTTTCTTGTTAGTTTACTTTATTTCATATTATTTTATTATATTTTATTATTTCATTGAATTTCATTTAGTATCGCCAACGTTTTTACAACACTTTTTTGAAAAAAAAATATTTTTTGGGTTTTGTGGAGTGTTTTGGTCGAAAAATTTACACTTTCGCCATTTTTTTTTCGCATGCTCGAAAATTATTTTTTTGGGTATGCGTAGTGGAACTTTTTTCCTGAGCCCAAATCCTATCGAAAACCGATGGCGCGATATCGGTTAACTTTTGTTCATACAAATCGTCCCAGGTTAGTGTACATATCTTCGTAAACTTGCATGCATACAATTATGTATATGCTCAGTGACTTGAATTGGAGTATTTGTAGTGGCGTGTGTGCTGTGTGATTTCGCTCATATGAACTTTACGACATTACCCTACAGTACAGAGGCAACACTTATGCTTACATTCTCGCTCTCTCTACCTATAATACTTTTTACAGTATAACAATACGACACACTTCGCCTACGCTAACGCCTTTTCTTGTGCTCTATAGGGGATACCAGTAGTCCACACACTATGCCTGCATTTTACTTTCTACATCTATCCCATATAGCATACCACTAACAAAGCCTACACTAACACTTACGCTCACGGGTTTGACGTTTTACGCTTACATTCATGATTTCCACATACCAAAAATGTTTCTTTGAGGTGCACACCGCTGACAATTAGTTCGGCTTTAAATTCATACAACTTGTTAGGTAGCTTTCTAACTAGCCTGTAGATTACTGTGTTTATTTGGGTATGTATGTATATATTTGCGTATGTGTGCATATGACATGTGTACAAATGACAATAAATTTGCATACTAACGCTGTCAATAATGCGACAATTCCATTAACTGCATTGTCGATAATAATTTACTTAGCCAATACAAATATGATGTAATTCATTCAAGGATATCAAAGCTATGAGAGAGCAAAACTATAATTAATGTGCAAATTATTTGCATATTTATGCGTGTGTGTGTGCATATGAATGCAGGTATTACTAATATTGCTGTTAGAAAATCTACATAATTGGTTAGAAAATAACACAAACGCGATCACCCAAAAAAACTTTTTTCTTATATGGACCTTATCCGACTTGCCCGATGTACTTAGCACTCCACTTGTAGAAAATATTTATACCTCTAATATTACATTCAGCACTGCAATAGCGATTAACAGGAAAACACAAGATACCGTCACTTTGCAAGCGAGTGATGCATGCATTTCCTTGTTCAATCGAGTATTCATACTTCTCCATCGTTTTATGTCATTATGTTTATTTCGGCACTGAAAATGTTAAATGAGCAAATATTGACTTCTTGCCCTACGTTTTTCCTCCAATTTTGATATTTTGTATTTGTTGGAACTTCCAACTGAACAAAAATGTTTTTAGTTCCTATAGCTTTGAAGTGGCTCACAACTTTCGCTCAGTCCCGCTGCGACCTCTCACACTCCGTAGAAAGTTGTACGGTGTAACACCGCTGTTTGTATTCCGCGTTAGTAATTCTACCCCACCAGAGCATTTCCCAAGTTTTACATCACCGGCATTTTGGCACTATACGACTATGAGTCATCTGTCATCTGCCAACGTTTAGTCACAATCACTCCAGCAGTCACTTGTTTTTCGTTCACTAGCAACCACCATTGAACCCTTTACCAGCGTTTTGACTCTTATCAACAAATTACTAATTTTCAGATATTATTTGATGAATACTGATACGTGGAGTATCGACAAAAGCAAAATGGCGACGATTAGTTTTTTGTCCCAGCGGGTTAGGGGGCTATTATTCTAACCTGCGACAGCTATGCCTTTTGTAAGATGCGTCCTAAAGTACCAAATTAACTCAAGGGGTTGTGTAACGCAACCCGGCGTAAAATATAGCTTCTCCAAGCCAAGTGTCAACCTCACTTACCCGTGGCTAATCTTGTTACCTTTAACAGCGAAGCTCTGGTGACCCAAGTCCCTCAAGTATTTAGGGAGTGGGAGGGCGGTATGGCCTTGAGGTTTCATGTGGTCATACTAAATCGTTCCCGAAATGGTCGGCCTGGTGCCTTAATTGTGCTTGTTACCGGAGCTTACCAGATGTGCATCCAGTCAAAGGACCATCAAATCGATAACACTCCCCAAAGCCTTCGGGAGTGTCCTTATCGCCGCTCATCTATCCCCTCAGCTTACCTAACATGTGTATATTCGTAGGTAGTGGGCCTTCTACTTAATTTTGGATTAACTGATACAAAGATCGATCTTCTGAGACAAATTTCAACATAACTATAACCCACTCATACCCTGTCGAAGCTTCACAGAGGCCGTGCTAAAAACTGGCTGCAAGTATATTAATGCTAATTTATAACCCACCTAACCCAGTGCTCATGTCGTTTCATTCCTGGGAGCTTTCGTATAACCCAGCATTTAGAGTAGAGTAAGAGTGTTTTTCTTGGGAATAATATTACACTGAAACTGACATGCCAAATCAGGTTTGAAGTACTAAGGTGCCTCGGGTAGCAAGCTGCCCTTGCAGCTGCGTAAACTTCTTTGTCTCTACCTGTTATCCGTCATATAGCTCACTGCCTTTGAATTGTGAATTCTTCAGCTTTCGAGGCTGAAGCATACATCCAAAGAGAAATACTACTTGTTTTGTTGTTGTTGTTGTAGCGATAGGGACACTCCCCGAAGGCCTTTTGGAGTGTTATCGATATTGATGGTCCTTTGCAGATCTGGTACGTTCCGGTACCAAGCCCGACCATCTCGCGAACGATTTGTTATGACCACATGCGACCTTCTAGGCCATACCGCCCTCCCACCCCCTAGATCGATAAGGAGTTCGGATCGCCAGATCCTCGGGTGTTTATGAAACAGGATTCGCCACGGATAGGTGAGGTGACAATTGGGTTGGAAATATTGTGCTGGCAACCCCTTGAAAGGGTTCCGCTTCACAACTCCTTGAATCTATTTGGTATTTTAGTCGCCTCTTACGACAGGCATACTACCCCGAGTATATTCTAACCCCTAACACAGTGGGGGGAAGAAAATACCTTTATACTTGCCTTGCTCCTTAGTAACATCTCCATTAGAGAATATGGGTGGCTTCATCGTCAAGCAAAATACAGACGCCACACTGAGTGTTATACCATCACTCCTTCCTCTTAATTCGCACGTGGTCGTAATGGCCTTCTCTAGAGTGGAGACGTAAATTACATTTGTTTGTCTAGTCGTCGCCGGGCAAATACCAAAAGATGTTTGACTAAAGCATACCAGATTCTTACCGTGCAAAGCACTGTCCTTCATCAGTAAACGTTTCTTTTAACTTTGGAAGATTTCTTCGTGATTCCCAAAACTTACAATGTTCCGCGCAACTGATAAGCGCCTGCTCTAACCATAACTCAATGCACAGATAATAATTGGCCTTATCATAGAGGCATGATATCATAGCTCTTGGAGACTGCTTTATCAAAACTTAATTAGGCCTTTTAGAGTTGTTTATTCATGTGAGGCTATCACCGCAGTTAGCCATCAGGTTTTATTGAAATTGAGCTTCGGAAGTCTTCCTCATTGTGTCAATTTTAAGTTTTAAATTTTAACGTTTCCTGTCAAGACCCTCTGAAAAAGTGATTGGAACTCGAGAAACCTTCTTAACGCCTGATTAGTTACCAAGGTTTCTATGTAACACGTGTAGTGGCTAACTGTCTCTAACTTGATACTAAGCTATAATCGCACCACTTCAAATGAAAAACAAAAATGATAGCAGAAATTCTAGGAAAACCAATTTAAAATAGGCTCAACTTTTAACAACATTTTTAAATTAGCAATTGTTGGCACATGCTAGCAAAGTAAGGAAAGGAAGCAATGTATTTGATATCTGATGCTCTCTTCAAAATACAAACGCCTGCGCTACCCATCATGGGAAATGACATCCGATATTGACTTGCAATTTCTTTAATTACAATGACCCGCACAAAAGGTCCAGCTCAATCGTTAATCTTCTCGTACAAAACTTGCTCACGGTACACTGAACTTTGACAACAACATATGCCCACATTTTTACACGCAATTACATGATTGAAGCAACAAAGAGCAATAGGTAGGAACTAGGGATGTACGGAAAGGAGTTTAACGGAAGCGGAATCACAGAGAGGGTTTCAAAGCACAGCGTAGGCGCAGGGCGAAGGTGCAATAGTTAGCACTGCAGCGAACTAGTGCAAAACTATTGCATTAAGTGCCGGCGCTAGTTCTAGTTCTGTCCAATAGTAGTGCGTTCAACTGGCACTTAAGATTGCGATGTCCTACGAAACGGCAATTGCAACCTTTGCAGAGTTTCGAATTGCACCAATGAGGTGGGAGTAATTAGACATTTTGTGCGAAATTGGTGTCCTTGCGTCACTATCTCACATTGCCCCTGCAGGGTTAGGTTAAGTGAATATGTCCACATGTTACCAGAATTTGTTGATGACCAAACGGGAAAATCTCTAATAGGTACCAGGACTAATGGCATAGAATAATAACTCCGTCCTCTTGGCAAATACCAGAAGTTTCTAGGACCTGGCTTAATTGCTGCCTCTTTAATTGCTGATCTGGCAAATCTGCTGCCCCTAGTAACTTAGACTTAAACCTCGCGAACGCAGAACACGCAAATAGAATGTGCTCACCTGCGCTTCTGTTCACGCCTTTCTTGATCGAGTGCAGCACCCTCATTTCCAACTCATCGGCCTTTTCTTTACCTTCACTATCTTTATGACCGTGAATCCAGTAAATATATATGCTCCGGCCTACACGAAGTCTCCCCAATGCTTTCGTGTATTTTGGACCCTTCTTTATGAAGTGGTGATTAAGGCATAATATCAGCAGTACTTGTCCCTTAATCACCGCCTGACTATCAATATATATATTGACGCGACTGCAGCTTAGAACGCTTCGTCCTAATTTCTGCTGCTTTATCACGGTACAATTTCCGCTTGAAAGACACCGCAGTAACCTGTCAGCCTGTCAGGATCTACTTATTTCTGGATCGACACAATAAACACAGACCCAACCTCTTCGGTTAAATTGAAACCACCGATATGGTATGTTCTGCCATTTCCGCACTCTTACGCCAACCATCCGTCTCTAATTTGGCTCCTAGATGTCTTTCGAAGCGCAGGCGCGGACCGTGTAGTCCGTTCGCCTTATATTTAATGGTTCTATACTGCTGTGACCATGCGGCCCCGCACACAAGCTGCACCGAGGCCTTAAGTTTTATCGTCGTTTCTAGCGCTACATGTCTGACGTTAGTCTGCAGTTGGAATGTGCCGAATGGCATACAATACTGCTGTCGGAGATGTTTTCAGTGCTCCCGATTTGCATATAATTAATAATCTGCAAACCCCCTTCTCACTGCAGGGTACTTTATAGGCAAAGCGAATTCTCTTTTTTGGTATGCGACCAAGATTTGATTTAGTCACATTCTGCTGATTTCGTATAACTTCATTCTCGCACACTCGTCACCGAATCGAGATCAGATATAAAATCAGTCGGTTGTTCCGAAGTTTTGGAATAGAAATCGAAGTTTCGTTACATCCCTAGTATAAACAAAAAACAAACACAACAAAATGTTTGCAAGTAAATAGGCAGCGCAAACAAATTCACGAGATTTACTTAATTTGTGAAGGATAATAACAACACAAAAATATATATCCTTAGCTATAACAAAAAATTTAGTTACATCAAAAGAAACATAAAGCTGTTGTAATTTTTCAATAAAAAAAAAGAAAAAACATTAAAAATTAGGCTAACAAAAAAAGCGCATTCAAGCGACGACGAAGAGAGCAAAGTGTAAAGTGTGTAAAGCCTTAAAGTAAATGTTGAATGTCATGTCATTGTAAATATCAGATTCATACCCCTGGTCGCAGCAGCAGCGCCAGAAGCAATGAATTTGTGATAAAGGTTTTTTGTTTTCAGGTCGAATGTATTGGATTTGCGGCAATGTAAGTATGCGGCGGGTGAGGGAAGGTAGGGTAGGGTAGCAGAGGAGAAGAGGAATATGTGATATCAGGAGAGGCTGTAGACAGTGTGTTGTTGCTCTTGTTGTCGCATTGTCACCGTTTGCCTGCAACAATATGATGCTTTCACATTTCCCTTTCCTACTTCCTGTGCAGCGTTCAACGCCCCGCTATTGTTTGAGAAATATTTATACCTAGATGCGCTGGAACATATTGTATTATAGTTTGCTTTCATATAGCAGTTCATAATTGTATGAAACTAATTTTAACTAACAAATCGGGCTCGGGACTCGGACAAGGTGCGGTATAAGAAGTGAAAACAAATAAGAATTTAGAAGGTGAAAAAGACTAGCACACCTACGACTAAATGAGGAGTAGAGAACAGCATAACAGACTTGCGAGCTTGTGAGTTTTCCATACCAGACTCATGCATACAAAGAGTAGCTTGCTGAAAAATTGCCAGTAGAGAAAAGCAAAATACTATAAGGGACTTACTATGTCAGACTATGTTAGGTTTAGTCAGGTTCAATGGACTGCCCCTTCAGCACACACTTGTGAGCTGGGATCATCACTCTGATATCACTACCCTTGTGTAGAGAGCGTGCATTGCAGATCGCGACGGACTTTCGCTTGGGTGTATCGTGTTGAGTTCCTTAAGTACACATCAGCAGCTTTTCCAGGGTGTTGAGAGGAGAAAGGTCGTAGGCTTATAGGCCTAACTTGTGCTTTGTGTGGTGGAAATGCATTCCCCTTGAGTAGATAGCTCGCTCCTATGTAATGCCAAGAATTCTGTCACAAAATCACAGCTCAACGACAACTGGACACTTACTTTATACACCTTTATGCCAGCCGGCAGCACGATATCCGTAAGGGCGCGGATGCTTCTCCATAACTATCTCCTAGATACCGCATAGATCTATCAGAATCCTTTATATTTTCTGGACTTGTTAGTCTTAGACTAGTACAAGCTTTAGCCGAGGCATGTACCTCTTGGATTCACTCAAGTTTTTGTTGAGACTACTGCCTCTTGGAGGCAGACGCCATTGGTTCTAGGCGGCTCACTCCCTACTCTCGGCGCATTTATCTTATTTGGTCGAACTCTAGATCGAGATTCTATTGGTTGATCTATACTCATTATGTTTGAATGTGCGCAGTCCACAAAAATCTATAAGTTCCCGGCTGTCCCAGGACTGTAGGCACATGTAACGCAGATTGTTGCACAGCTTGTATAGTCCTGCTATCATGCATATGTCTAAATTTTAACGCTAATGTCCTCCTCATTGTGCGATAGCTCTTCAATCTGACACATGTATGTGGCCTCTCGAGTTTTTTCTTTTCGAATGTCCGATACGCTCCTACACTTATTCTTAGCTCTGTCAGTTCTAGAAATACTACGAAAACTTTCTCTTTAATGGTTCCCACTATCATAGTGGTACCCAGTTAAACAGGAGTTGAGTTATATAGACTCCTTCCTGCCAAAAAATAATATATGAGCGTCGGCAAGAACCAACGCAACCATCTCTTTCTTATAGGTCGTCGAAGTGTTCATGCTAGCTTTCAAATCATCTTACTTAACCATTTGGCGAGATGGACCATGCGCAGAACTATAAATATAGAGAATTTACGGAAAGAGTGAATTTTGTTCGAGTTCCTAGGATGCTGATATCACTCAAACGCTCTCTCAGTGTCTTAGAATACTCTTCTGTTTTTTCGTAACACCTACATAACGCCTAAGGTCTTCAATTGCTTGATGACTTGACCCGCAATAGGGTATAAAATAATCACTCCCGACCGATTTCGACTCTCATCACATATTTATAATCCCGTTCATTCAATCGCTCGCTCGCTCATGCGCTTATTTTATTCGTTTATGCATTTAATTCGGCTCGACATATTCATATCGCATCAATTAAAGCATTACAATGTCATAATCAAATGACAAATAGAATTACATTTGATGGGAAAGTGACAGCCGTCCAATGCTATCGCTGCTGCTGCCACCACCACCATTTCTCTTTAACTTTAGCTATCGTTTGAGCACTCGTGAGCGGGGATGTTACAGCTTTTACTGCAGGCGCGCCAACAGCCACAGAGGCATTGAAGCGTACGGAACAATGTCGCCGGTTATTTTATTCAATCGTCCTGAAACAATCCCAATTGTTCGGCGCATTATGCTTTGTATACAAGTGCTATCTTAAATTGTGCGATTCATTACCAAGATGCAGATGATGTGAGTAGACTGTAGGTGAGTAATAAACACCACAAACACCCCCCAAAAAATAACACCCGACAAATACTTGAATGCATGAAATGGCATCAAGTTTTGAATGATTCCGTCTGGGAGATGGGGCGTGCCAGTAACACTGTGGGATGATGACGCAGCGGTTGAGTAATTTACACGTTTGAGTACCGCGTACGTGCCTTGAAGCGATTTTTTATAAATACATGCTTGCGCCTGAGGTTGTATGAGTCACAGGTGCATTGCAGCTAGCTATTATGGAATCATTAAAATAATACAATTTTTATTAAGGGTGGTGGTTGTTAGGCGGTGTGAATAGGGTGAATGGTAGCGTGTGATATAAGGCGTCAATGCACTTTTTTAAAACCATAGTATTAGTGGAGATTGGGGTAGGAACAAACTCCGCTGATGCTTTCGTTTTAAAATATACGTAGTGGGAATAGGCAGTTCGCCTCAATACCTCACTGCATAAGTCGTTGCGATGTGGAAACCGATTTTCCATAAGCTACGAAGATCGCTTCACTGAAAATAATCGCAGAGACGTCCCAATAACTTGGGCGAGTGTTAAAAGAAGGCGAGATTGCCACTGATTTACGAAGCAGAAGGATGGCGAAAGCAGGGGGCTGTAAATTGTCGAAGATCATATGCAGGTCTTACAACCTTCGACTAATAAAGTTACTTTTATAATTTTAAAGAACGACTATAGGCTTGTGAAGGTATTCTGACTGAACACAATTTTCTGGCATCATATGGCCTAGGTAAGAAATAGCAGCTGTAGGAAGTACGTGTTGGTGAATGAACGATCGAGTAAATAATGTGCCCGTGCCCTGCGGCTTGTCAGGTTAAGACTCCAAGATATTAGAAGTGATACAACAATCAGACATAGAAGCATGCAAGTGTATAGGTTTTTAGAAAGCTTCTAGTCTTTTCCAAGGGGACAGAGTTATTTAATAGCATAAGTCGTGATTTTTGATAGGTTTTTCAACTTGGCCAATTAACAAAACTTCTGGCAACACTGTGTACGCATTCAGTCTATGAAAGTCCTCACGGCCCGCTAGTACACCTAACCTTACAGCTCTGGCCGGCCGGTGAATTCGCATATTTCCCCATAAATAATCGTAGTTAAATGGAAACTCAATACCCTAAAACCCACAAGACGTTGAAACAGGAGTATGATGCATAGGCAGTAGGAGTTTAACACAGTTCTAGATATTACACTGAGTGAAGGTTTTTGTGCTTCCTCCTTGTAGAAAAACGGACATCCCGTTAGCCAAAGATGGCTATGTAATGCCAAATTTTAAGAATGCTAGCGAAGTGACGATGATTTGTTGTGTGAAACCGGCCATAAACCTCACAATCAAACCACAAGGATATTATTAAAATATATTACTGTGTCTGTGTGGTTTGATACTTCGTTGTTGAGAGGCAGATAGGTATGATCTAAGAATATAGTTAAGAGATATATTCCTATCCATTTGGGGCTGGGCAGTATGCCGGTTCTATATCATTTTCCCAAACTCTTAAAAACATATTTACATCTGTTACGTCTATCTGCGCTTCACTTAATGTTGTCATCCCTGTGGTGTGCGTCTTACCTCTCCATAGTGTCTACAATCACTACCCTATGAGTGCTTACGCTATGCTGTCACTCTTTGTACTTTAATTTTTAAAATAATTTTAATTGAGTTTTCGTGTTAACTTAAAATTTTGAATAACTTCAAAAAAGAAAATTCTAATTAGTTGGAAAATATCTAAACTCAAAAATAAACAAACAAAATAAATTTTTTAAAAATAAAATAAATATTTGGTTTATTACCAAATATATTGGCGATTCTACCAACGGACCTAAATGTTTATATAAGTCTATATGTGATACAATCACTGAATGTCACGCTTTACGTATCACAAAGCTATTGACCAATAAAATACCGCAAATAAAAGTGCAACTAAGTGACGTGCTACCAAAGAAAATTTGTTTAAAGTTACCTGGACCAATTACAAGCTATCTACCGGTTTCAGCAAATGTACACACGGTCCTGCTCCGAAATCATCACATCCTTGAATGCTGTTTAATATAAATTTTAAAAGTATATTCAGTGCATTTCATACAACAGAACAACCATTAAAATTTAAATAAAAAATCAATACCGAAATTAACAGGATGAAATACGCATCCATCTACCCTCAACATTTGTGCGGTACATCTGTTAACACTAGTGAGAAGAAATCAACAATTAAAACAAATATCGAACAGGATGAGTACGCGTTCTGTGATATAGAAGAAAGAATATAAAAAAGCTCAGCGGGAACTAAACAAAAGTAACTATTGCACTAGACATATAAAAATATGTTAAAAATGCCAACAAAAAATGCTTTGTGACATTAATTAACAAAATTTAATTGTCAGTGATTGTGTCGCACACACATATGCTAACATAGTATAGAATATAAGTTACGCAATCATAAACGCTAGAAAAACGAATGAAGTGTTAATACGCTAAAGACAAATCATTTACTATATAAAACATAAAATGTGCACAGTGTCAAATACCAATCATCTGTCACTGTGTTTAAATACAACCACAGCTCTAGAAATATGATCCAGCATTACACAGGAATGTCTTCATCTTACAAACTAGTGGGTCACTAACATCTCCTACATTTCAGTTCGATCTATATCAAGTATTTTAACATTCAACAAGCAACACTATCGATCATATAGTGCTACACCGTTTATGGAACAGTCATGATACTTTAACTGTTCTCTACACAGAGATAAGAGCATCATATATTTAAAGCCATATGCATATTTAAACATTGTACATCACAATCGACTTTTTTAAAACTATAAGCACATAGTAATAATTCGTATATTAAATTATTTAAATTATAATTTTAGAGCTATTTGTTCTAAATAACACAATATTGTTATTTGAGAGATTAAGATTAAAATTCAAATTGTGATTTTGTAAGCATTCGTATATTATATCGTTAAAAATTTAATATCAGTTATTTAAATTTATTATTTTTAATAAATAAATATTGCTATTCTAAATTGATATAACGCCATCTATTACACATCTTAAATAATTTTCTATTTGTCAATATTATATCAGTGTAAATTCTGTTCATATGCGTTCTCAACGTCACCAATACGAACTCGATAATTTTACAAATTCAGAATCAAGAATACTGTCAACCATACAAATAACACGTCATGAC
>JARSSU010010641.1:0-17985 GCA_029619165.1 Eurosta solidaginis
GCTCGTGTTAGACCAGCCTAGATTTATAAATACAAGTAGGAAGCTAAGTTCGGGTGTAACCGAACATTATATACTCAGCGTGAGCTTCAATTGTATATTTCATTTCAGATAAATTACTTTTCTACATAGCACGTGGCACCGCCCGTTTAAAAAAAATGTCTCCACATTCCTCTTACAATAAAACTTGATTAGTGAAATATCATTGATTCAAAACTATTTTTTTGCTAAGTCATAGCTTATTATTCTAGTCTACGACCTCCTTGTTTTATATAAAAGTGGGCGTGGTCTTTAACCGCTCCCGTCCATTTTTACTAGAAATATTTTCTGCTGTAAGGAAAATATGTGTACCCAATTTCATTACGATATGTTAATTTTTCTTTCGAGTTTATGGCTCCCGAAATATAGAAAATTGCTTAGTCATCAAAGGGGCGGTGCCACACCATTTTTCAAAATTTTAGTGTTTTCCAATTTAATGTTATAATTCAATAGAAAGTAAAATTCTATTGATACAAAGCTCTTTTTCGCTAAGTATATAGCTTATTATTTTCATCTACGACCCTTTTAAAAATCTTTTATATAAAAGTGGGCGTGGTCTTTAACCGATCTCGTCCATTTTTTCTAGAAATATTTCCTGCTATAGGGAAAATTTGTGTACCCAATTTTATTACGATCCGTTAATTTTTCTTCGAGTTATGGCTCCCGAAACATAGAAAATTGCTTAGTCATAAAAGGGGCGGTGCCACGCCCATTTTTTTAAATTTGAGTTTTTCCTATTTATTGTTATAAATCCACTTGGGAAATGAAATACCATTGATATAAAGCTCTTTTTTGCAAAGATATAGCTTATTTTATTCGTCCACGACCCTTTTAAAAATCTTTATATAAAAGTGGGCGTGGTCCTTAACCGATTTCGTTAATTTTTCTTCAAAGCATTCCTTATAGTAAGGCAACCTCTCTGCCGAATTTTGTTACGATAGGTTTAACGATTTTTGATTTATGATTAATAATATTTGTAAAATTGATTTTATCACAAGTGGGCGGTGCCACGCCCATTTAAAAAATTTTTTTTCAAATTTTTATCAAGAGTCTCAATATCAGTCCACATGTCAAATTTCAACATTCTAGGTGTATTATTTACTAAATAATCAGGTTTTTTGTGTTTTCCAAATTTTATATATATAAAAAGTGGGCGTGGTTATCATCCATTTCGCTCATTTTCAATACCAATCTATTCTGGGCCAGATAAGCTCGTGTACCAAATTTGGTGAAGATATCTCAATATTTACTCAAGTTATCGTGTTAACGGACGGACGGACGGACGGACATGGCTCAATCAAATTTTTTTTCGATACTGATGATTTTGATATATGGAAGTCTATATCTATCTCGATTCCTTTATACCTGTACAACCAACCGTTATCCAATTAGAGTTAATATACTCTGTGTGCAAAGCACGCTGGATATAAAATACTGATATACATACCTCATTCTAAAATGTAGGCCCAAGTTTATATGCACCTGCAAACTTTATTCACTGCAATGTAAAACTTTACATGAGGCATCGCCAGCAAACCGTCTTCCAAAAATATCGGCAGAGGTATGGAAATAAGCTTTTGGATCGTGGTATCAATTATAAACATACGGCTTCGCATAGAGTCTGGAAGCCCTCCTTCGCTTCATTTGTAATTAAGTCTAAAATAAAAACAAGTAAGGAAGGTTAAGTTCGGGTGTAACCGAACATTACATACTCAGTTGAGAGCTATGGTGACAACATAAGGGAAAATAACCATGTAGGAAAATGAACCGAGGGAAACCCTGAATGTGTTTGTATGACATGAGTATCAAATGAAAGGCATTAAAGAGTATTTTATGAGGGAGTGGGCCATAGTTCTATAGGTGGACGCCATTTAGGGATATAGCCATAAAGGTGGATCAGGGTTGACTCTAGAATGCGTTTGTACGATATGGGTATCAAATGAAAGGTGTTAATGAGTATTTTAAAAGGGAGTAATCCTTAGTTCCATAGGTGGACGCCGTTTCGAGATATCGCCATAAAGGTGGACCAGGGGTGACCCTAGAATTTGTTTGTACAATATGGGCATCAAACGAATGGTGTTAATGAGTATTTTAAAAGGGAGTGGACCTTAGTTCTATAGGTGGATGCCGTTTCGAAATATCGCCATAAAGGTGGACCAGGGGTGACTCTAGAATGTGTTTGTACGATATGGGTATCAAACTAAAGGTATTAATGAGGGTTTTAAAAGGGAGTGGTGGTTGTTGTATAGGTGGTCGCCTTTTCGAGATATCGCCATAAAGGTGGACCAGGGTGACTCTAGAATTGCGTTTGTACGATATGGGTATCAAAAGAAAGGTGTTAATGAGTTTTTTAAAAGGGAGTGAGCCTTAGTTCCATAGGTGGACGCCTGTTTCGAGATGTCGCCATAAAGGTGGGCCAGGGGTGAATCTAGAATTCGTTTGTGCAATATGGGTATCAAACGAAAGGAGTTAATGAGTATTTTAAAAGGGAGTGGGCCTTAGTTCTATAGGTGGACGCCTTTTCGAGATATCGCCATAAAGGTGGACCAGGGGTGACTCTAGACTTTGTTTGTGCGATATGGGTATCAATGAAAGGTGTTAATGAGTATTTTTAAAAGGAGTGGGCCTTCGTTCTATAGGTGTTCGCCTTTTCGAGATATCGCCATAAAGGTGGACCAGGGTGACTCTAGAATATGTTTGTACGATATGGGTATCAAATGAAAGGTGTTAATGAGTATTTTAAAAGGGAGTGGGCCTTAGTTCTATAGGTGTGACGCCTTTTCGAGATATCGCCATAAAGGTGGACCAGGGGTGACTCTAGAATGAGTTTGTACGATATGGGTATCAAATTAAAGGTATTAATGAGAGTTTTAAAAGGGAGTGGTGGTAGTTGTATATGTGAAGGCGTTTTCCAGATATCGACCAAAATGTGGACCAGGGTGACCCAGAACATCATCTGTTGGATACCGCTAATTTATTTATATATGTAATACCTGCCAAGATTTTAAGGGTTTTTTATTTCGCCCTGCAGAACTTTTTCATTTTCTTCTACTTAATATGGTAGGTGTCACAACCATTTTATAAAGTTTTTTCTAAGTTATATTTCGCGTCAATAAAACAATCCAATTACCTTACCATGTTTCATCCCTTTTTTCGTATTTGGTATAGAATTATGGCATTTTTTCATTTTTCGTAATTTTCGATATCGAAAAAGTGGGCGTGGTCATAGTCGGATTTCGTTCATTTTTCATACCAAGATAAAGTGAGTTCAAGTAAGCACGTGAACTAAGTTCATAAAGATATGTCGATTTTTGCTCAAGTTATCGTGTTAACGGCCATGCGGAAGGACAGACGGACGACTGTGTATAAAAACTGGGCGTGGCATCAACCGATTTCGCCCATTTTCACAGAAAACAGTTAACGCCATAAAATCTATGCCCCTACCAAATTTCAAAAGGATTGGTTAATTTTTGTTCGACTTATGGCGTTAAAAGTATCCTAGACAAATTAAATGAAAAAGGGCGGAGCCACGCCCATTTTGAAATTTTCTTTTATTTTTGTATTTTGTTGCACCATATCATTACTGGAGTTGAATTTTGACATAATTTACTTATATACTGTAAAGATATTAAATTTTTTGTTAAAATTTTACTTTAAAAAAATTTTTTTTTAAAGTGGGCGTGGTCCTTCTCCGATTTTGCTAATTTTTATTAAGCGTACATATAGTAATAGGAGTAACGTTCCTGCCAAATTTCATCATGATATCTTCAACGACTGCCAAATTACAGCTTGCAAAATTTTAAATTACCTTCTTTTAAAAGTGGGCGGTGCCACGCCCATTGTCCAAAATTTTACTAATTTTCTATTCTGCGTCATAAGTTCAACTCATCTACCAAGTTTCGTCGCTTTAGCTGTCTTTTGTAATGAATTATCGCACTTTTTCGGTTTTTCGAAATTTTCGATATCGAAAAAGTGGGCGTGGTTATAGTCCGATATCGTTCATTTTAAATAGCGATCTGAGATGAGTGCTCAGGAACCTACATACCAAATTTCATCAAGATACCTCAAAATTTACTCAAGTTATCGTGTTAACGGACGGACGGACGGACATGGCTGCAATCAAATTTTTTTTCGATCCTGATTATTTTGATATATGGAAGTCTATATCTATCTCGATTCCTTTATATATGTACAACCAACCGTTATCCAATCAAACTTAATATACTCTGTGAGCTCTGCTCAACTGAGTATAACAATTCCGAAGTAGTCATAGTCAGAATATATTTTTCGCCGATTTCCCTCATCTTTCTTTCCTGATCTTTAAGTATTAGACTTAATATTCACAGTTTATATTATATTCTTTTTTCTTCTCTATCTTTCCTAGCCCACCCTTCCCGTTCTCTTACTTTCACTCTCACTTTCTATCTTCCTTCCATCTTCCGCTGCTTTTTATTTTCCTTTTTCTTCAACTCTCTACCCTCTTAAAGTGCATCTTAATTCGTCTCTCTATAATACTTCTCTCTTTTAATTTCCCTCCCCTTTCCCGCTCTCTCTCGCTTTCAGTCATCTGTACCCTCCTCCCTTTCTCCTCTTTTTCTTCAACCCCATCTTCCTATCTACTTACCTCGCTACTCTTTCTCAAACCCTATTTTATCAAAAAGGTTCGGAAATGCCCAGAAGCATTGGAGAGACTTCGCCCAGGCCGGACATACATCTTCCTCTTTTGCCGGTTATAAACCTATTGTGGGTTTTCTGTTTGGCCGCCACACAAATTCTGGTAGCCCTATGGATACATTCAGCATAGGGGAGATCTTTACTGACCTGCGAGTTCAACCTAAACCAACTGGGTGACCCAACTCAATACCAATAGTCGGTTTTAATCCACAAACTAATAGTTCCTCCAATTAGTGAGCATATGCCCTGAAGGTAGGCTGTGCGCTTTTCGCGTATTTTTGAAATTTATCGCTCTTTAGCTCGAAATGTGTGGTATGTAATTTATATATATTTTGAATATCATTAAATACAGCTGATCAATTTTCAAATTAGCATTTTAATATTCTAACACAATACAATTTGTTTGTTTGCCCATATGTGCCCGCTAATGAAATTCTTTACGCATATTAAAATTTGGCGCAGATTTTTTTTATGCGAAATTGCAAACAAATAAATTATATTGTCAAATATTCACAATTGCAGACGTGTATATTAATCAAGGTAGAGTTTTCAAACGACAACATATGTCAAGCTCAAACAAAATATATGGATAGCTTCAAATTCTCAACGCATTAATGTATTTAGGTCACAGGTATAAGGTGGTGTGGCAGGTAGGTTAACTATAGTGAAACATAACTGGTCAGAATATAAGGTTGTTCAAGATTTTTCGGACTGTATTGAACTAGCCCGATAAAGATTTGACCAACTGCAGGGATTGAATAATGTCTGTCCGCATTTAAATTTATGTCATCTCTTAGTCATTCCGTTATCAGTTTGTTTTCCATTTCTTATTGGTTTCTTATCGGCTTGTTATCGAAGGGTGGTAACACATGCGTGTCGATTTTACATTAAAGTTTAAAGGTATTTGTGCCATAAAAAACCGATAAGTCTTTCGTTAGTAATAGTAATAATTTGTAACACTCCGATGAGAAGTCGATAGCTTTTCTATAATTAGTCGATAACCGCTCGATAACTTCTTGACAACAAATCGATAGCTTTTCGATAACGCTCCGATAGCGAATTGATAGCAATCCGATAACTATCGATAATTTTTCGATGATAAATCCAAAGGTTTTCGAAAAGAATTATCGGTTTGTTATCGAAAACATTTGGATTTAGTCGACTGAAAAACGAGTTTTCTTATTAATTATTTTTCATTTTCCATCATTAAATTTTTAAATTTTATTTATGTTTATTTTTTATTTCATTTTATTTTTGCTTATTTTGGTTATCTTATCCTACTTTATTTTGTTTTATTGTTTCTTTATTTCTTTTTTTTGTTATTTAGTTCAAATTTATTTTATATTGTTCAATCTTTTTTAATTTTTTAATCTGTTTTACTTCCTTTATTTTTCCATCTATTTTACTCGTATAAATTTTATTTGAATTTTGTATATTGTTTAATTTAACTATATTTTATTTATTTTCTTTCATTTAATTTAATTCGATTAAATTTTATTTATCTTTTTCTTGTTATTTACTTTATTTCATATTATTTTATATATTTTATTATTTCATTGAATTTCATTTAGTAATCGCCAACGTTTTTACACTTTTTGATATTTTTTGGGTTTGTGGAGTGTTTTGGTCGAAAAATTTACACTTTCGCCATTTTTTTTTCGCATGCTCGAAAATTATTTTTTTGGGTATGCGTAGTGGTACTTTTTTCCTGAGCCCAAATCCTATCGAAAATCGATGGCGCGATATCGGTTAACTTTTGTTCATACAAATCGTCCCAGGTTAGTGTACATCTCTTCGTAAACTTGCATGCATACAAATTATGTATATGCTCAGTGACTTGAATTGGAGTATTGTAGTGGCGTGTGTGCTGTGTGATTTCGCTCATATGACTTTACGACATTACCCTACAGTACAGAGGCAAAACTTATGCTTACATTCTCGTGCTCTCTCTACCTATATACTTTTTACAGTATAACAATACGACACACTTCGCCTACGCTAACGCCTTTTCTTGTGCTCTATAGGGTATACCAGTAGTCCACACTATGCCTGCATTTACTTTCTACATCTATCCCCCATATAGCATACCACTAACAAAGCCTACACTAACACTTACGCTCACGGTTACGTTTTACGCTTACATTCATGATTTCCCCATACCAAAAATGTTTCTTTGAGGTGCACACCGCTGACAATTAGTTCGGCTTTAAATTCATACAACTTGTTAGGTAGCTTTCTAACTAGCCTGTTAGATTACTATGTTTATTTGGGTATGTATGTATGTATATATTTGCGTATGTGTGCATATGACATGTGTACAAAATGACAATAAATTTGCATACTAACGCTGTCAAATAATGCGACAATTCCATTTAACTGCATTGTCGATAATAAATTTCACTTAGCCAATACAAATATTGATTGTAATTCAATTTCAAGGATTATCAAAGCTATGAGAGAGGCAAAACTATAATTAATGTGGCAAATTATTTGCATATTTATGCGTGTGTGTGTGCATATGAATTGCAGGTATTACTAATATTGCTGTTAGAAAATCTACATAATTGGTTAGAAATAACACAAACTCGATCACCCAAAAAAACTTTTTTTCTTATATGGACCTTATCCGACTTGCCCGATTGTACTTAGCACTCCACTTGTAGAAAATATTCATACCTCTAAATATTACGATACATTCAGCACTGCAATAGCGATTAACAGGAAAACACAAGATACCGTCACTTTGCAAGCGAGTGATTGCATGCATTTCCTTTGTTCAATCGAGTATTCATACTTCTCCATCGTTTTATTGTCATTTATGTTTATTTCGGCACTTGAAAATGTTAAATGAGCAAATATTGACTTCTTGCCCTACGTTTTTTCCTCCAATCTTGATATTTTGTATTTGTTGGAAACTTCCAACTGAACAAAATGTTTTTAGTTCCTATAGCTTTGAAGTGGCTCACAACTTTCGCTCAGTCCGCTGCGACCTTTCACACTCCGTAGAAAGTTGTACGGTGTAACACCGATGTTTGTATCCGCGTTAGTAATTCTACACCCACCAGAGCATTTCCCAAGTTTTACATACACCGGCATTTTGGCACTATATGACTATGAGTCATCTGTCATCTGCCAACGTTAGTTCTCAATCACTCCCAGCAGTCACTTGTTTTCCGTTCACTAGCAACCACCATTGAACCCTTTACCAGCGTTTTGACTCTTATCAACAAATACTAACTTTCAGATATTATTTATGAATACTGATACGTGGAGTATCGACAAAAGCAAAATGGTCGACGATTAGTTTTTTGTCCCAGCGGGTTAGGGGGCTATATTCTAACCTGCGACAGCTATGCCTTTTGTAAGAGGCGCCTAAAGTACCAAATTAACTCAAGGGGTTGTGTAGCGCAACCCAGCGTAAAATATAGCTTCTCCAAGCCAAGTGTCAACCTCACCTACCCGTGGCTAATCTTGTTACTTTAACAGCCGAAGGTCTGGTGACCCCAAGTCCCTCAAGGATTTAGGGAGTGGGAGGGCGGTATGGCCTTGCAGGTTTCATGTGGTCATACTAAATCGTTCTCGAGATGGTCGGGCTGGTGCCTTAATTGTGCTTGTTACAGGGAGCGTACCAGATGTGCATCCGTCAAAGGACCATCAACATCGATAACACTCCCCAAAGCCTTCGGGAGTGTCCTTATCGCCCGCTCATCTACCCCTCAGCTTACCTAACATGTGTATATTCGTGAGGTAGTGGGCCTTCTACTTAATTTGGATTAAACTGATACAAAGATCGATCTTCTGAGACAAATTTCAGCATAACTATAACCCACTCATACCCTGTCGAAGCTTCACAGAGGCGTTGCTAAAACAGGCTGCAGGTATATAATGCTAATTTATAACCTAACCTAATCCAGTGCTCAGCGTTTCATTCCTGGAGCTTTCGTATAACCCAGCATTTAGAGTAGAGTAAGAGTGTTTTTCTTGGGAATAATATTACACTGAAACTGACCTTCCCAAATCAGGTTTGAAGTACTAAGGTGCCTCGGGTAGCAAGCTGCCCTTGCAGATGCGTAAACTTCTTTGTCTCTACCTGCTATCCGTCATATAGCTCACTGCCTTTGAATTGTGAATTCTTCAGCTTTCGAGGCTGAAGCATACATCCGAAGAGAAATACCACTGTTGTTGTTTGTTGTTGTAGCGATAGGGACACTCCCCGAAGGCCATTTGTGTTATCGTTCTTGATGGTCCTTTGCAGATCCGGTACCGGAACGTACCCGACCATCTCGCGAACGATTTGTTATGACCACATGCGACCTTCTAGGCATACCGCCCTCCCACCTCCTAGATCCATGAGGAGTTCGGATCGCCAGAGCCTCGGGTGTTTATGAGGTTGACAATTGGGTTGGAGAAGTTATATATTATGCTGGCAACCCCTTGAAGGGTTCCGCTTCCTTGAATCTATTTGGTATTTTAGTCGCCTCTTACGACAGGCATACCTACCCCGGGTTATACCTTTATACCGGCCTTGCTCCTTAGTAACATCTCCATTAGAGAATATGGTGGCTTCAGTCGTCAGCAAAATACAGAACGCCACACTGAGTGTTATACCATCACTCCTTCCTCTTAATTCGCACGTGGTTCGTAATGGCCTCTCTAAGAGTGGAGACGTAAATTACATTTGTTGATCTAGTCGTCGCCGGGCAAATACCAAAAGATGTTTGACTAAAGCATACCAGATTCTTACCGTGCAAAGCACTGTCTTCATCAGTAACGTTTCTTTTAACTTTGGAAGATTTCTTCGTGATTTCCCAAACTTACATATGTTCCGCGCAACTGATTAAGGGCCTGCTCTAACATAACTCAATTGCACAGCTAATAATTGGCCTTATCATAGAGGCATGATATCACAGCTCTTGGAGACTGTTTTATCAAAACTTAATTAGGCCTTTTAGAGTTGTTTATTCAGTGTAAGGCTATCACCGCAGTTAGCCATCAAGGTTTTATTGAAATTGAGCTTCGGAAGTCTTCCTCATTGTGTCAATTTTAAGTTTTAAATTATAACGTTTTCCTGTCAAAACTGTCTGAAAAAGTGATTGGAACGAGAAACCTTCTTAACGCCTGATTAGTTACCAAGGTTTCTACGTAATACGTGTAGTTTTTTTTTGGCTAACTGTACTCTAACTTGATACTAAGCTATAATCGCACACTTCAAATGAAAACAAAAATGATAGCAGAAATTCTAGGAAACCAATTTAAAATAGGCTCAACTTTTAACAACATTTTTAAATTAGCAATTTGTTGGCACATGCTAGCACAGTAAGGAAAGGAAGCAATGTATTTGATATCTGATGCTCTCTTCAAAATACAAACGCCTGCGATACCCATCATGGGAAATGAACATCCATATTGACTTGCAATTTCTTTAATTACAATGACCCGCACAAAAAGGTCCAGCTCAATCGTTAATCTTCTCGTAAAAAACTTGCTCACGGTACACTGAAACTTTGACACAACATATGCCCACATTTTACACGCAATTACATGATTAAAGCAACAAAGAGCATAGGTAGGAACTAGGGATGTTACGGAAAGGAGTTTAACGGAAGCGGAATCACAGAGAGGGTTTTCAAAGCACAGCGTAGGCGCAGGGCGAAGGTGCAATAGTTAGCACTGCAGCGAACTAGTGCAAAGCTATTGCATTAAGTGCCGGCGCTAGTTCTAGTCTCTGTCCATTAGTAGTGCGTTCAACTGGCACTTAAGATTGCGATGTCACTACGAAACGGCAATTGCCAACCTTGCAGAGTTTTCGAATTAGCACCAAAGAGTGTGGAAGTCGTTAAACATTTGGTGCGAAACTGATGCCCTGTGTCACTATCTCACATTTTCCCTGCAGGGTTAGGTTAGGTTGACTGGCCATCATAAAAATCTCACATTGACTGAATATGTCCCTAATGTTACATTTGTTTTAATTTGTTGTAGTTCTATAAATTGAACAAAAACAGCAACAATACCAAGTTTCTCTGAAGCCGCCTTACAAACATGCATACTTCAACCCATAATTATATCGAAGTATGTGATGTGTAGAAGATTAATATATGCAAAGAAGGCATTGGGATAAACTTTACAACAACTAAGGCATGACGTAGCTGAATGCGTTGTAACCATTTCACTATCGTAGGAGTGCGGGTTCGAATCCCACTACCGGGAGAAAAGGGCTTTGAAGAGATTTACAAGGTATAATCGAAACAGCTGTCGCCTTGTCCGTCCTGATGTCACGTTGTTTAAATTTTTTCCCAAATTATGAAATAAGTTACCAGAATTTGTTTGATGACCGAAACGAGAAAATCTCCGAAATAGGTACCAGGACTAATGGCATAGAATAATAACTCCGTCCTCTTGGCAAATACCAGAAGTTTTCCAGGACACTAGCTTAATTGCTGATCTGGCAAATCTACTGCCCCTAGTAACTTAAACTTAAACCACGCGGAACGCAGAACACGAAATAGAATGTGCTCACCTGCGCTTCTGTTCACGCCTTTCTGCTCGAGTGCAGCACCCTCCTTTTCCAACTCATTGGCCTTTTCTTTACCTTCTCTATCTTTACGACCGGAACCCAGTAAATATATATGCTCCGGCCTACACGAAGTCTCCCCAATGCTTGCGTATATTTTAGGACCCTTCTTTATGAATTACTGCTTGATATTACTTGCCTTAATCACCGCCTGACTATCAATATATATATTGACGCGACTTCAGCTTAAGAACGCTTCGTCTCTAATTTCTGCTGCTTTATTCACGCTACAATTTCCGCTTGAAAGACACCGCAGTAACTTGTCAGCCTGTGGGATCTATTTATTTCTGGATCGACACAGTAAACACAGACCCAACCTCTTCGGTTAAATTGAAACCATCGATATGGTATGTTCTGCCATTTCCGCACTCTTGCGCCAACCCTCCGTCTCTAATTTGGCTCCTAGGTGTCTTTCGAAGCTTAGGAGCGGAACCGTGAAGTCCGTTCGCCTTGTATTTAATGGTTCTATACTGCTGTGACCATGCGACCCGCACACAAGCTGCACCGATGCCTTAAACTTTTATCGACGTTTCTAGCGCTACATTTCTGGCTGCAGGGTGGAATGTGCCAAATGGCATACAACACTGCTGTCGAAGATGTTTCAGTGCTCCCGATTTGCTTATAATTAATAATCTGCAAACCCCCCTTCTCACTGCAGGGTACTTTATAGGCGAACCGAATTCTCTTTTTGTATGCGACCAAGATTTGATTTAGTCACATTCTGCTGATTTTGTATAACTTCATTCTCGCACACTCGTCACCGAAATCGAGATCAGATATAAAATCAGTCGGTTGTTCCGAAGTTTTGGAATAGAAATGGAAGTTTCGTTGCATCCCTAGTATAAAACAAAAAACAAACACAACAAAATGTTTGCAAGTAAATAGGCAGCGCAAACAAATTCACGAGATTTACTTAAATTTGTGAAGGATAATAACAACAAAAAAAATATATATCCTTAGCTATAACAAAAAATTTAGTTAACATCAAAAGAAACATAAAGCTGTTGTAATTTTTCATAAAAAAAAAGAAAAAACATTAAAAATTAGGCTAACAAAAAAAGCGCATTCAAGCGACGACGAAGAGAGCAAAGTGTAAAGTGTGTAAAGCCTTAAAGTAAATGTTGAATGTCATGTCATTGTAAATATCAGTCATACCCCTGGTCGCAGCAGCAGCGCCAGAAGCAAATGAATTTGTGATAAAGGTTTTTTGTTTTCAGGTCGAATGTATTGGATTTGTGGCAATGTAAGTATGCGGCGGGTGGGGAAAGGTAGGGTAGGGTAGCAGAGGAGAAGAGGAATATGTGATATCAGGAGAGGCTGTAGACAGTGGTGTTGTTGCTCTTGTTGTCGCATTGTCACCGTTTGCCTGCAACAATATGATGCTTTCACATTTCCTTTCCTACTTCCTGTGCAGCGTTCAATGCCCCCGCTATTGTTTGAGAAATATTTATACCTAGATGCGCTGGAAGATATTGTATTATAGTTTTGCTTTCATAATAGCAGTTCATAATTGTATGAAACTAATTTTGACTAACAAATCGGGCTCGGGACTCGGACAAGGTGCGGTATAAGAAGTGAAAACAAATAAGAATTTAGAAGGTGAAAAGACTAGCATACCTACGACTATGAGGAGTAGAGAACAGCATAACAGACTTGCGAGCTTGTGAGTTTTCCATACCAGATCATGGCATACAAAGAGTAAGCTTGCTGGAAAATTTGCCCAGTTAGAGAAAGCAAAATACTATAAGGGAATTACTATGTCAGACTATGTTAGGTTAGATCAGGTTCAATGGGACTGTCCCTTCAGCACACTTGTCCAGCTGGGCCATCATCCTGTGATATCACTACCCTTGGTAGTGAGAGCGTGCATTGCAATCGCGACGGACTTTCGCTTGGTGTATACGTGTTGAGTTCCTTAAGTACACATCAAGCAGCTTTTCCAGGGTGTTGAGGAGAAAGGTCGTAGGGCTTATAGGCCTGAAACTTGTTTGGCTTTGTGTGTGAAACGCATTCCCCTTTGAGTAGATAGCTCGCTCCTATGTAATGCCAAGAAGTCTGTCACAAATCACAGCTCAACGACACTGGACACTTACTTTATACACCTTTAATGCCAGCCGGCAGCACGAATATCCGGTAAAGGGCGCGGATGCTTCTCCATAACTATCTCCTAGATAACGCATAGATCTATCAGAATCCTTTATATTTTCTGGACTTGTTAGTCTTAGACATAGTACAGGCTTTAGCCGAAGGCATGTACCTCTTGGATTCACTCAAGGTGTTTTGTTGAGACTACTGCCTCTTGGAGGCAGACGCCATTGGTTCAGACGGCTCACCCCTACTCTCGGCGCTTTATCTTTTGGTCGAACTCTAAAAAAAAATCGAAGATAATATTGGTTGATATATACTATTATGTTTGAATGCGCAGTCACAAAAATCTATAAGTCGATGTCCAGTACTGTAGGCAATGTAACGCAGATTGTTGCACAGGCTTTGTATAGTTTTTCCTGCTATCAATGCATATGTCTAAATGTTTAACGCTAATGGTCTCCTCATTGTTGCGATAGCTCTTCAATCTGACAATGTATGTGCACTCGAGTTTTTCTTTTCGAATGTCCGATACTCCTACAATTATTCTTAGCTCTGGTCAGTTCTAGAAATACTACGAAAACTTTCTTTAATGTTGCCCCACTTCATATTTGGTACCCAGTTAAACAGGAGTTGAGTTATATAGACTCCTTCCATGCCAAAAAATAATATATAGCGTCGGCAAGAACCAACGCAACCATCTCTTTCTTATAGGTCGTCGAAGTGTTCATGCTAGCTTTCAAAATCACTTACTTAACCATTTGGCGAGATGGACCATGCGCAGAACTATAAATATAGAGAATTACGGCAAAGAGTGAATTTTGTTCGAGTTCCTAGGAGTGCTGATATCACTCAAACGCTCTCTCGAGTGTCTTAGATACTCTTCGTTTTTCGTAACACCTACATAACGCCTAAGGTCTTCAATTGCTTGATGACTTGCACCCCGCAATAGGGTATAAAATAATCACTCCCGACCGAATTTCGACTCTCATCACATATTTATAATCCCGTTCATTCAATCGCTCGCTCGCTCATGCGCTTATTTTATTCGTTTATGCATTTATTCGGCTCGACATATTCATATCGCATCAATTAAAGCATTACAATGTCATAATCAGAATGACAAATAGAATTACATTTGATGGGAAAGTGACAGCCGTCCAATGCTATCGCTGCTGCTGCACCACCACCATATCTCTTTAACTTTAGCTATCGTTGAGCACTCGTGAGCGGGGGATGTTACAGCTTTTACGGCAGGCGCGCCAACAGCCACAGAGGCATTGAAGCGTACGGAAACAATGTCGCCGGTATTTTTATTCAATCGTCTGAAACAATTCCCAATTGTGCGGCGCATTATGCTTTGTATACAAGTGCTATTTAAATTGGTGCGATTCATCACCAAGATGCAGATGATGAGAGTAGACGTGGAGGATGAGTATAAACACCACAAACACCCCCCCAAAAAAATAACACCCGACAAATACTTGAATGCATGTAAATGGATCAAGTTTTGAATGATTCGTCTGGGAGATGGGGCGTGCCAGTAAAACTGTGGGATGATGACGCAGCGGTGTGAGTAATTTACACGTTGCGTACCGCGTACGTGCCTTGAAGCGGATTTTATAAATACATGCTTGCGCCTGAGGTGTGTATGAGTCACAGGTGCATTGCAGCTAGCTATTATGGGATCATTAAAATAATACAATTTTTATTAAGGGTGGTGGTTGTTAGGCGGTGTGAATAGGGTGAATGGTAGCGTGTGAAATAAAGGCGTCAATGCACTTTTCTTAAAACACATAGTATTAGTGGAGATTGGGGTAGGAACAAACTCTGCTGATGCTTTCGTTTTAAAATATACGTAGTGGGAATAGGCAGTTCTGCCTCAATACCTCACTGCATAAGTTCGTTGGATGTGGAAAACCGATTTTCCATAAGCTAGCGAAGATCAGCTTCACTGAAAATAATCGCAGAGACGTCCCAATAAACTTGGGCGAGTTAAAAAGAAGGCGAGATTTGCACATGATTTACGAAGCAAGAAAGCAGTGGAGCAAAGCAGGGGGCTGTAAATTGTCGAAGATCATATGCAGGTCTTACAACCTTCGACTAATAAAGTTACTTTTATAATTTAAAAGGAACGAATATAGGCTTGTGAAAGGTGATCTGACTGAACACAGTTTTCTGGCATCATATTCTTTAAATAAGGCCTAGGTAGAAATAGCAGCTGTAGAATTACGTGTTGGTGAATGAAACGATCGAGTAAATAATGTGCCCGCGCCCTGCGCTTGTCAGGTTAAGACTCCAGATATTAGAAGTGATACAACAATCAGATCTAGAAGCACCAAGTGTTATAGGTTTTAAAAACTTCTAGTCTTTTCCAAAGGGGACGAGTTATTTTATAGCATAGGTCGTGATTTTTGATAGTTTTTTCAACTTGGCCATTAAACAAACCTCTGGCAACACTGTGTACATATTCAGTCTATGAAGGTCCTCACGGGCCCGCCAGTTCAACCTAACCTTATAGCTCTTTGCCGGCCGGTGAATTCGCGTATTTCCCCTCATAAGATAGTCGTAGTTAAATGGAAACTCAATACCCTAAAACACAAAAACGTTGAAACAGGAAGTATGATGCTAAGGCAGTAGGAGGTTTAACACAGTTCTAGATATTACACTGATTGAAGGTTTTTGGTGCTTCCTCCTTGTAAGAAAACGACATCCGTTAGCTCAAAGATGGCTATGTGAATGCCAAATATTTTAAGATGCTAGCGAAGTGGACGTGATATGGTTGTGTGAAACGGCCCATAAAACCTCACAATCAAACCAAAGGATATTATTAAAATATAGTACTGTTGTCTGTGTGGTTTGATACTTCGTGTTGAGAGGCAGATAGGTATGATCTAAGAATATAAGTTAAGAGATATATTTCCTATCCAAATTTGGGGCTAGGCATATGCGGTTCTATATCACTTTCATTCCACATCACCGTCTCCCAAAACTCTTAAAAACATAATTTACATCTGTTCTCTTTCTTGCTTTCTTAATGTTTTCATCTGTGTTTTTTTCGTTCTTCCTCTCCATATATCTCAATCACTACTATAGTGTTAACTACTTTTGTACTCTTGTTACTTTAATTTTTAAAATAATTTTAATTGAGTTTTCGTGTTAACTTAAAATTTTGAATAACTTCAAAAAAGAAAATTCTAATTAGTTGGAAAATATCTAAACTCAAAAATAAACACAAAATAAATTTTTATAAAAATAAAATAAATATTTGGTTTTATTACCAAATATATTGGCGATTCTACCAACGGACCTAAATGTTTATATAAGTCTATATGTGATACAATCACTGAATGTCACGCTTTACGTATCACAAAGCTATTGACCAATAAAATACCGCAAATAAAAGTGCAACTAAGTGACGTGCTACGAAAGAAATTTGTTTAAAGTTACCTGGACCAATTACAAGCTATCTACGTTTCAGCAATGTCACACACGGTCCTGCTCCGAATCATCACATCCTTGAATGCTGTTTTAATATCAAATTTTAAAAGTATATTCAGTGCATTTTCATACAACAAGAACAACCATAAAATTTAAATAAAAAATCAATAACCGAAATTAACAGGATGAAATACGCATCTCATCTACCTCAACATTTGTGCGGTACACATCGGTTAACACTAGTGAGAAGATTATCAACAATTAAACAAATATCGACTAGGATGAGTACCGTTATGTGATATAGAAGAAGAATATACCGAATATAAAAAACCGCTGGAACTAAACAATAAACTAACTTGATAGCAATAATAAAATAGTTAGATGCAACAAAAAATTGTGAATAATTCATTTAATTTTTGAGTGATTTTTCGCCAACACATTGCAACACATATGTTTTAGTTACGCAATATAAAGCGCTTAAAACGCGAAGTGTAAATACCGTCTAAAAACTTAAAAGTAAATACGCTAAAACTCATTTTTTAAAATAAATGCCGGATCAAAAACAATACTGTCAAACTACTGTTTTAAATACAACACAGAGCTGTAGAAAATTGATCAGCATTATCGGGAATGTTTATCACAAATAGGTCACTAAATCTCCTACATTTCAGTTCGTATATAAAAAGTATTTTAACATTCAACAAGCAATTATCGTCATATAGTGTACCGTTTATTGGAACATTCATGATCTTTAACTGTTCCTCTACACAAATAAGAGCATCATTATATTTTAAAGCATTGCATATTTAAATTTATCACTGTTTTTTAAAACTATTGCCATAGTATAAATCGTAAATATTAAATTTTTAAATTTAATTTTAACTTTTTCTAAATACAATTTGTTATTTTAATATTAAGATTAAAATTTCAAATTATTTTAAAGTATTTTTTTTTTTATATTATATTTTTTAAAAATTTAATATAAGTTATTTAAATTTATTATTTTTTAAAAATTAAATTATATTTTAAATTGTTATACTCCCTTTAAAAAAATTCTAAATATTTATTATTTGTCAAATTTTTCATTTAAATTTCTGGTTTCATATTTCTTACGTTCCCAATACGACTCGTAATTTTACAAATTAGAAAATCAAGAATATGTCAACCATACAAATAAA
>JARSSU010010642.1:0-71209 GCA_029619165.1 Eurosta solidaginis
GTGCCCCCCCCCCCCCACTTTTTTTTTTTTGTACATATGGGTATCAAACGAAAGGTGTTACTGAGCATTTTAAGAGGGAGTGGGCATTAGGTCTATAGGTGGACGCCTTTTCGAGATATCGCCATTAGGGTGGGCCAGGGGTGACTCTAGAATGTGTTTGTACGATATGGGTATCAAATGAAAGGTGGTAAGGAGTATTTTAAAGGGAGTAATCCTTAGTTCTATAGGTGGACGCCTTTTCGAGATATCGCCATAAAGGTGGACCAAGGGTGACTCTAGAATGTTTGTACGATATGGGTATCAAACGAAAGGTGTTACTGAGCATTTTAAGAGGGAGTGGGCATTAGGTCTATAGGTGGACGCCTTTTCGAGATATCGCCATTAGGGTGGGCCAGGGGTGACTCTAGAATGTGTTTGTACGATATGGGTATCAAATGAAAGGTGGTAATGAGTATTTTAAAAGGGAGTAATCCTTAGTTCTATAGGTGGACGCCTTTTCGAGATATCGCCATAAAGCTGGACCAAGGGTGACTCTAGAATGTTTGTACGGTATGGGTATCAAACGAAAGGTGTTACTGAGCATTTTAAGAGGGAGTGGGCATTAGGTCTATAGGTGGACGCCTTTTCGAGATATCGCCATTAGGGTGGGCCAGGGTGACTCTAGAATGTGTTTGTACGATATGGGTATCAAATGAAAGGTGGTAATGAGTATTTAAAAGGGAGTAATCCTTAGTTCTATAGGTGGACGCCTTTTCGAGATATCGCCATTAGGGTGGGCCAGGTGTGACTCTAGAATGTTTGTACGATATGGGTATCAAACGAAAGGTGTTACTGAGCATTTTAAGAGGGAGTGGGCATTAGGTCTATAGGTGGACGCCTTTTCGAGATATCGCCATTAGGGTGGGACAGGGGTGACTCTAGAATGTTTGTACGATATGGGTATCAAACGAAAGGTGTTACTGAGCATTTTAAGAGGGAGTGGTACATTAGGTCTATAGGTGGACGCCTTTTCGAGATATCGCCATTAGGGTGGGCCAGGGGTGACTCTAGAATGTTTGTACGATATGGGTATCAAACGAAAGGTGTTACTGAGCATTTTAAGAGGGAGTGGACATTAGGTCTATAGGTGGACGCCTTTTCGAGATATCGCCATTAGGGTGGGCCAGGGTGACTCTAGAATGTGTTTGTACGATATGGGTATCAAATGAAAGGTGGTAATGAGTATTTTAAAAGGGAGTAATCCTTAGTTCTATAGGTGGACGCCTTTTCGAAATATCGCCATTAGGGTGGGCCAGGTGTGACTCTAGAATGTTTGTACGATATGGGTATCAAACGAAAGCTGTTACTGAGCATTTTAAGAGGGAGTGGGCATTAGGTCTATAGGTGGACGCCTTTTCGAGATATTGCCATTAGGGTGGGCCAGGGGTGACTCTAGAATGTTTGTACGATATGGGTATCAAACGAAAGGTGTTACTGAGCATTTTAAGAGGGAGTGGACACTAGGTCTATAGGTGGACGCCTTTTCGAGATATCGCCATTAGGGTGGGCCAGGGGTACTCTAGAATGTTTGTACGATATGGGTATCAAACGAAAGGTGTTACTGAGCATTTTAAGAGAGAGGGGGCATTAGTTCTATAGGTGGACGCCTTTTCGAGATATCGCCATTAGGGTGGGACAGGGGTGACTCTGGTATGTTTTTGTACGATATGGATATCAAATTAAAGGTATTAATGAGGGTTTTAAAAGCGAGTGGCCCTTAGATGTATATGTGAAGGCGTTCTCGTGATATCCACCAAAATGTGGACCAGGTGATCCAGAAAATCATCTGTCGGGTACTGCTAATTTATTTATATATGCAATACCACTAACAGTATTCCTGCCAAGATTCCAAGGGCTGTTGATTTCGCCTTGTAGAACTTTTTCATTTTCTTCTACTTAATATGGTAGGTGTCACACCCATTTTACAAAGATTTTTCCAAAGTTATATTTTGCGTCAACAAACCAATCCAGTTACCATGTTTCATCCCTTTTTTCGTATTTGGTATAGAATTATGGCATTTTTTTCATTTTTCGTAATTTTCGATATCGATAAAGTGGGCGTGGTTATGGTCAGATTTCGCCCATTTTTTATACCAAGAAAAAGTGAGCTCAGGTAAGTACGTGGGCTAAGTTTAGTAAAGATATATCGGATTTTGCTCAAGTTATTGTGTTAATGGCCGAGCGGAAGGACAGACGGTGGACTGTGTATAAAAACTGGGCGTGGCTTCCACCGATTTCGCCCATTTTCACAGAGAACAGTTACCGTCATAGAATCTATGCTCCTACCAAATTTGAGAAGGATTGGTAAATTTTTGTTCGACTTATGGCAATAAAAGTATTCTAGACAAACTAAATGAAAATGGGCGGAGCCACGCCCATTTTGAAATTTTCTTTTATTTTTGTATTTTGTTGCATCATATCATTACTGGAGTTGAATTTTGACTTAATTTACTTATATACAGTAAAGATATTAAATTTTTTGTTAAAATTTGAATTTAAAAAAATTTTTTTTTAAAAAGTGGGCGTGTTCTTATCCAATTTTGCTAATTTTTATTTAGCACATATAGAGTAATAGTAGTAACGTTCCTGCCAAATTTCATCATGATATCTTCAACGACTGCCAAATTACAGCTTGCAAAACTTTTAAATTACCTTCTTGTAAAAGTGGGCGGGGCCACGCCCATTGTCCAAAATCTTACTAATTTTCTATTCTGCGTCATAACGTCAACCCATCTACCAAGTTTCGTCGCTTTATCTGTCTTTTGTAATGAGTTATCGCACTTTTTCGGTTTTTCGAAATTTTCGATATCGAAAAAGTGGGCGTGGTTATAGTCCGATATCGTTCATTTTAAATAGCGATCTGAGATGAGTGCTCAGGAACCTACATACCAAATTTCATCAAGATACCTCAAAATTTACTCAAGTTATCGTGTTAACGGACGGACGGACGGACGGACGGACATGGCTCAATCAAATTTTTTTTCGATCCTGATTATTTTGATATATGGAAGTCTATATCTATCTCGATTCCTTTATATATGTACAACCAACCGTTATCCAATCAAACTTAATATACTCTGTGAGCTCTGCTCAACTGAGTATAAATATGACTACTTTAGCAGGAAATACCAACATCGCAGCACTTGAAGGGTAGTCGCGAAAAACGTTATAACGCCAATTATAAGTTTATCACAAGCAGTAAATGTAGTTTACCAAACCACAACAGGAGAAGTTGTTTGGAAACATCTGGTAACACCAGGAAATCTATTGCCGCTAAAGTATTATTTTTGTCGGTGTTACCCAAAATTGCTGTTAAGCTCTCGATATATGCGAAAAATATATATTGATTTGATGATATTGATGAATGTGAGAGGAAATAACAAGGGAGATCTGCAAGAAGTCATTTCTGGCGCTTACAACGCTTTTCGTGATTACCCTCAAGTGTATCAAAATATTAGTGCTCCGAAAAAAATTTATAAATACTTACCACAAAGCAGAACCAATTAAGGTAAATTGATAAAATCTTCATTAAAATTCCCCAACATTTCCCTTCTGCACCATTTTTTTTCTATTAATGTTCTCAGTGAGTACCAAGTGAGGGCACATTCGTCGAACCAGCAAATTCCTTATTAATATATAGTAAAGTATAAAATTGAAGTGGGTTCGATCATACTCAGTATCCGTGCACACCAAATGTAGTTAGAAACCGAAGTCAACAACCGGCTTATGACGTATAAGCGGCAGATTGAGGTATCAGCAAACCTTTCAAACCGCGCACATATAATTTTATTTAAGTTTTCAGTGTGATACACAATTTGAGAAGTTTACGCCCTTGCTGTAGGGAGTGTATCGCGAATTAAATGCATTATACATTAGATTTCTAAATGATGTTGGAGCCTAAAACAAGGTCTTGTTGGGGTCCCAGGAATCTGCGTGCTATTGCAGCATTCTATGGTCGATAGCCCTTCTGTGGACGCACAAAGGAACGCACGAAGTAAACCATATGTAATTGGAAAAAAAGTAGTTCGGACAACACTGGATGGAATGCACAGGTCAAAGACTGGCCTTATTGTTTTTAATTAATTTATCTAACTAGACGGCCACCGTGGTGTGATGGTAGCGTTTTACGCCTACCGCACCGTATGCCCTGGGTTCACACCCCGGGCAAAGCAACATCAAAATTTTAGAAATAAAGTTTTTCAATTACAAGAAAATTTTTCTAATCGGGGTCGCCCCTCGACACTGTCTGGCAAGCGCTCCGGGTGTATTTCTGCCATGAAAAGCTTTCAGTGAAAACTGCCTTGCAGATGCCGTTTGGAGTCGGCATAAAACATGTAGCTCCCGTTCGGCCAATTTGTAGGGAAAATCAAGAGGAGCACGACGCAAATAGGAAGAGAAGCTCGGCCTTAGATCTCTTCGGAGGTTATCGCGTCTTATATTTACTTATTTTATCTAAGTAGACAGGACCTACGAACTCTAACTGCATACCTAACGAGGCTTTGTAGTCTACGATATCACCTAAATTAGTTAAATCTATGCAATGCTCAAAGCTGTCACTTTTGTGAGCTGGAGGATACAACTTTGGTTCACATTCTCTGCGAATGCATCACTCTGATAAGGAAGAATATCTCCCACATAAATAGCGTGACCCTTAGTCCCTTCGTGATATAGAGTTTAAAGCCTGAAGAGGTACTAAAATACAATAAAGCCACGACTTGCAGAAATCGACTCAAAGATCAAGCACAATAGATCTAAATGAAGGAAGCAAGGCATTGAATCGTGACCTAATAATAATAACCAAAGTTGGAAAAAGTATCACTTTGAAACTCGTTTCCTGAGATGGCATGATAAAACTATTTAACGACAGATTTTTTATAAGAGTATATTATACTAAGCATAATCCATTAATTAGATATGCGAGTTTAGCCACTGACAGTCAGAGCGTTTATGTTTTGCATATTAATTACTTATTAGGGCAAAAGTTGATGCCATTCCAAAAAGCAATTCCACCTCCGAAAATGGCAACATCACCACTTACGGACATTGACTTGAAATTAATGCTGAGCTTATCAAAATTTTATTTCTTTAAACATTAATATGTTAATCAATGGCGCACTAGTGAATACATAATTATGTATACAAAAACGAAATATATATATATACAAACACAAATATATAGCTATTCGAAATAAATGCTGAATATTTCCTCATAAAACAAAAACAGCTTAAGATATTTGTCCCGTATTGCCTTAATTAAAATACCAAATTGTTCGACCCAATACTCGTAGTGAAATGAATGACAGACTGGGTACGGCAAAGCAGCGACAAATTTAATGAAGGAATTCGTCCTTTCTACAACTACATGAAGCAGAAGAAACATCGGTGAAATGAGTCAAAACTGCTATTTTCCATTTGAAGAATGTTATGCAGCAGAATATCAAAGTCCATGTAACTAAATACAACAAAAATTACAAATGCAAAGGAAAAGAACAGTAGCGCACAATGCCGGCAAAGCTTTGAATGCAAACACTACTTATTTTATAGGTTTACTAGAAGACCCGGCAGAAGTTGTCCTGCCCTAAATTTTGCCTACCTGCATACATTTTATTAAGCTTTTTCCATCTGACTCTGCCCTCTCCCCCCTCCCCCCCCACCCCTCCTCACTTTTTCTTAATCCTTTTATTCACTTCTCCCTCCGTCTTTTTCGCATCATCTATCTCCATCTTCGTCTCATTCTATCTCTTTCTCAATCTCCTTCTCTCTTTTTCTCTTCTCTCAATTCCTTCTCATTCTTCTGCATCACTTATTGCCTGTCCCAAAGGGTGGTATGTATTTTATTCCAGTCCCAGTCCCAGTCCCACTCCGAATCAGTTTAATATATATAGATTTTTATGTTTCACACTTCACTATAATATTATAACGAAATGCAGATATTCATTGCTTTTGAAGATAGAGTTCACGCATGAGATGTTCATTGCTTGAGGTACAAACTATAACAGATTGACTGTTTGCTCCACTGAATCTCTGTCGCTGCGCTCACACGACAAGTATAATAATTTTTCGAAGCTCTCGAGTGCACCACTGCAATAGAAAAAAGCGCCTGGAAAACGACTACAAAGGCTACAATAAATATGCATGGACGGGTATATGAAACAGCTTGGCAAAATGATTGTAAGCAATAATGCGACGGAAGAATTGAGAACGCGCGGGTGGGTGTGTATATACGGGCATTTGTATTAAATAAAAGAAATCTGATTAAATTCCAAATGAGTGCAAAAGAGCCGTGGCAATAAAAGGAAAAGCTCATACAAATGAAAGGACGCATACGGAAGCATACGGCACAGAGCTTTAGATACTAACATGTATTTAGGTGTCCATTTATTATACTCAGCGTGCTTGGTACACAGAGTATATTAACTTTGATTGGATAACGGTTGGTTGTACAGGTATAAAGGTATCGAGTTAGATATAGACTTCCATATATCAAAATCATCAGTATCGAAAAAAAAATTGATTGAGTCATGTCCGTCCGTCGGTTAGCACGATAACTTGAGTAAATGATTGAGATATCTTTACCAAATTTGGTACACAAGCTTATCTGGACCCAGAATAGATTGGTATTGGAAATGAGCGAAATCGGACGATAACCACGCATACTTTTTATATATATAAATTTTGGAAAACACAAAAAACCTGATAATTTAGTAAATAATACTCCTACATGTGGACTGATATTGAGACTCTTGATAAGAAATTTGAAGAAAATGTTTAAAATGGGCGTGGCACCGACCACTTGTGATAAAATCAATTTTACAAATATTATTAATCATAAATCAAAAATCGTTAAACTTATCGTAACAAAATTAGGCACAGAGGTTGCCTTTAGTATAAGGAATGCTTTGAAGAAAAATTTACGAAATCATTTAAGGACCACGCCAGAGTTGGGTCGTTTCGTTCTGAACTTGTTCAATTGACCGGGTCTCTCAACTGAACAAGTGAACTAGATCTTCGATTTTGGTTCTATTTTTTCTTTTAGTTCGTTTTATCTTATGTTATTCTTTCTCTCTTCTTGTTGCGCATATTGTAAATTCATACACACATACATACGTAGAAATTCAGTGAGCACGAACGTCGATGATGCCACTTACACTAAAGGCTCCATTACTGATACTTAACATAGACTTGACTTGGCTTGCGAACTGTCACTTACAGGTCTGTTAAATGAACATTGCATGTTACTGATTACTCAAAACTTAACTTGACTTAGAAGTCTGTTGAGTTTTGATTTTCTATGTAAGTTCTAAGTGACGTTTACATTTTGAGATGCCATTTGTTTGTTTCCATTTCATTTTGACATTTTGTCATACAAATTGACATTTATTTAAAAATAAATTTCAACGCTGATTATGATGCCAGATTTTATGCGCCAAGTGGAGTATAATCGTGGCTAAGTTGCTAAGTATCAGTAATGGGGGCTGAAAGTTATGTGTGGCACTGCTACAATTTATGAAAAAACATCTTTTGTAAGAAACTAATTATTATATTTATTAAACTTGAAAAGTTCATATTTACAATTTGTGTCTGTACTCTTTCAACTTCCTGGATCTTCCGAAATTTGTAACTTTTTTGAAGTTATACATATATATATTAACTTATTCATTCATAACACATTTAAATATACCTACACAAAGCATTGCTGCATACACACCCCCTCTATACTTGTTGAATTTTTTCGTGGGTGTGAACAAATTTGCTTGAAAAAAGGAACACTTGAACAAAAAGAACAACTTGTTCGTTCATCAGAAAAAGAACGAAAGAAAAGAATCTCTGAAATGAACGAAAACAGAACTCTAGACCACGCCCACTTTAATATAAAAAATTTTTAAAAGGGTCGTAGACGAATAAAATAAGCCATATCTTAGCGAAAAAGAGCGTTGTGCCAATATAATTTTACTTTCTAAATTGAATTATAACATTAAATTGGAAAACACTAAAATTTTGAAAATGAGTGTGGCACCGCCCCTTTTATGACTAAGCAATTTTCTATGTTTCCGGAGCCATAACTTGAAGAAAATTAACATATCGTAAAGAAATTGTGAACACATATTTTCCTATTGCAGAATATATTTCTAGTAAAAGTGGACGGGATCGGTTAAAGACCACTGCAGCTTAGATATAAAACAAGTTTAAAATGGTCGTAGACTAGAATAATAAGCTATAACTTAGCAAAAAATAGTTTTGAATCAATGATACTTCACTTATCAAGTTTTATTGCAAGAGGAAATGGGGAGACATTTTTTTTAAACGGGCGGCGCCAGGTGTTATGTAGAAAAGTAATTACAAATGAAGCTCACACTGGGTATATAATGTTCGGTTACACCCGAACTTAGACACCTTTACTTGTTTGAATTTAAATTTGAAGGGTTCGCCGTGGTGTTGTAGCGTGCTATTCAAATACGTTGGAGGTCTTGTGTTCAAGGCTCGCATAGAGCAACATACACTTTCAAGCAAAGACAAAGTTTTTTCAGTGTGCTCCTGTCTTTGAAAGCTTCTCAGCGAAAGTTCGGCATCGGCACAGGATTTGTATGAAAAATAAAAAAAGAGCACGATGCTTATTTCCAGGGAACCTCGTTCTAAATCTCCCCGGAAGTATATCGCTCCTTGTATTTATATATTTATTTCATTCCAAGCTTTTTGGTGGGCCTTTGATAACTTGTATATGAAAAGAAATGCGTCTGTAATTCGAATGAAGGCTTCGTAGACTACAAGGTATCAAGCTTTGCTACTTTTTCTTTAAGACTCATTGTAAGACTTGGTTTCAGTTAAGCTTGCAACATAACTTGATGCAAACAACTTGATAGATTCGTGTTTATGTCATTTTATTTGCCCTTTCTCCAACTCGATGTCTATAAAGATGTCTTTTGAGGTCCATCATTGTTTTCAAGGTATTCTTTTAAGGACGCACAGAAACAATTGTATATTCTTCTCCCTCCAATACTTACGTCTACGTCCTTCATTGCCCTTTTAAGCTCTTTTTTCATTATGATTGTTTTCCTTGAATCTTCTCTTACTGAGGTGCAGATTAATTCTGCCTATGCCCTGGAACGTTTTCTGAAGCTAGGTGTGCAACATTTTTCAGTCATCTGTAAGGAATTTTTAACCCACCTCCTAAGGCTGATATACTCAAAGTACTTTCCAATTTTGCGTCAGTTACTCGGCCACAGACCCTGTAGAAAGCATACTACGTCTCCAACTTTCGGTAGACATATGACTTTATGTTACTTTCCTTCTGTCCATATGTCTTCACAATCCCTCGGAATGGGCAATTTTTGCATGCCAAGCGTAAACGCTCCCTGTGGGCTGCGTTAACCACAGCTCCTAACTGGTGGAACATTCTTAATGCAGCGCGATACCCCAAGTCTGCACGGCACTATAATTGGGCTTTCTTACTGTCCTCACTATCATTCTCTCGTCTGACTTCACCAGGTAGTTCATTGACTTTCTTATACTTTCGCTCGCCCAGTCCAACTCTTCGCTTCTTTGGTTTTCTCCTCATAATCTACATTTCGCAATTCTGAGTGACTCGTCTTCTTCGTAAAATCATCGAGTATTTAATATGCGGAAGCAAACCCGCCTTTCTGCGCAGCACGGGGTTTGTAAGTTCTTCGCCATTGACATCCCGTCACCCTCGTATGAGACATAATGCCGTAGATGCAAGCACCTAAATCGCACAACCACTCAGTTTAATAATAAGCCGTCATACCATCGACACGGTATCTATCCTAGTAAAGGAAAGGTCTCGATACAGTTTGGACGATCTTATTTGAGGTAATTCTTAATACCTAGGGGTATATATTCGTATTGGCTGGCAGTGTACTACTTAAAACCAAATACATGTAGCCGTACTCAAAGAATCTTTTGATGTGGCCATTTTAAACTCAAAACCCTTTTCCGACAGGTGAGGGAGCATTGTGAATATGAACATTTTTCTGACGGTTTGTTCTTGGCATGCTCTGGTACTATCGTCTGCTAGCATGATTGCATCGCTTACGACTTTTTTTTATGTCACGAACCTTTGCATCTGTGGATCTTCGCCGCCGCTTGCAACAGGCATGCCTATCCTACATCAAACCGATCAGACTGATTTATTTTTTCATATCGCTTAGAAAGTTATATGGGATTTTTGACCAATTTGTATTCAAATCTTTCAAAAAAATGTGCGAACTAGAAGTGAAGACAGCAAAATTAAAAAATATTTTAAAAGTATCGGAGAGCCTAATGAGCATAATTTTTAATTTAGAGCAATTGTGCAAATGTTGAACAGAGACGGACATTACCATACCATGTTAAATTTCTGGTGTGCCCCATAAATCTATGTATGTATATATGTATGTATGTGAATAAGTATGCTCCAGCACTGTGCATGAATATGAATTTAACAAATGCTCAAATAAATATGCATTTGTGTGAGTGAGCCAGTGCACGGACTTCACCACTTCATTGGTAGATCTACCAACTTTTTAGCCCATTTTCATTTTCTACTACTTCTACCACCAAAGCCCAAAAATCTAACAACATTTGCCTTTGTAAGCAAATTAAGAACGATTCAATTTCAAAGCCGAAAAATTACACCTTTTGGAATATTTTGATGCAAAAAATATTCAATTTAGTCAAATGAAAATGATTGTTCCCTTATTAAAGCTTTTCTATTTCACAAGGCTTCCATGGAAATTCTTCACAACGAATGGCGATCATTAATATTATATGATAAGGTAAAAATAGAAAAGATATTTTCCGATGATATTTTTAAAAGATGGATAAAATTGGGAACTGAAAAGAGTCTTCTAGAAGAAAATTTGTTTGAAAATTTGAGTGAATAAATGTGCTCCTTAGCAATATTACCTCACAGCAGTGCAGCGGCAGAAAGGTCGTTCTCTATAATGAACGACATAAAAACCGCCAAGCGTAATGGATTAAAAATTTCAAGCATTTCCAATCAAATATTAATAAAATAAAATTGTATCGGACGGACTTTATTTCAGCCTCCAATTGAATTAATTTGAATTAATTTAAAAAAAAATTTTAATTTTTAGAAGGGGATTTTGTTCCTTGGCATGTGGCACTAGATTTTTCTTTTGTTTATTTCTGAAAATTGTTTTTTGTTGACAATTTGGTTTTTATTTTGAAAAATTTGTGCACAAATTCAATACAAGAAATACATTTGTTTGTGAAAGAAATGTAGTAGTCATCTACTCGGAAATATTTTCCTGCGCTATTTTCATCAGTTTTTTTGTGAATAATTTTGAACGAAAATAAAAAAAGTTTTAAGTAAACGATAACATGCCAGTGTAGCAGAAAATACTGGTGCATACAAATTGGAAAATTGTTGTTGTAATTAGACCTATCGGTAAAGTTTTCACAGTATTTCAATCTCAAAATACAGGAAAAAGCAAGTATAATATAGGCATAAGCTATGTATGTATATCATCGGCTTAAACAGCCGCTCTGTTAGTTCGCTTACTCCAAACTGGAAAAAGAAGCGGTAAAGATGGGTTTGATAGTGAATGAGGACAAAACGAAGTACCTGCTGTCATCGAGCAAAGAGTCAGCGCATACGCGCCTTGGCAACCACACTACTGTTGGCAGCCATAATTTCGAAATAGTAAAAGACTTCGTTTATTTGGGAACCAGCATCAACACTAGCAACAACATCAGCACTGAAATCCAGCGAAGAATCAATCTTGCCAATAAATGCTACTTTGGACTAGGTAGGCAATTGAAAAGTAAAGTCCTCTCTCGGCGAACGAAAATCATACTCTACAAGTCACTTATCGTTCCCGTCCTGCTATATGGAGCAGAAGCATGGACCAAGACAACAGCAGATGAAGCGACTTTGGGAGTGTTCGAGAGAAAATTTCTTCGAAAGATTTATGGACCTCTACGCGTTGCCGATGGCGAGTACCGAAGAAGATTTAATGATGAGCTGTACGAACTATACGCAGACATCAACATAGTCCAGCGAATTAAAACGCAGCGGCTGCGCTGGCTAGGCCATGTTATGCGAATGAAAGATGATGCTCCGGCCAAGAAAGTGTTTCTATCGGAACCCGCCCATGGAAGCAGATGTAGAGGGCGGCCCCCACTCCGTTGGAAGGACCAGGTGGAAAACAATTTAAACTCCCTTGGTGTGACCAATTGGCGCCGGTGGGCGGAGCGAAGGAGCGACTGGCGCGCCTTGTTGGACGGCCATAACCGTTTAGACGGTTAAGCGCCAATTAAGTAAGTAAGTATGTATGTATATACAAATTTACATGCATTTTTTTGTTTTGTTTACATGTTTCTTTTAAGTGTTATTTCCGTGAAATTTGCTTTATTTGTTTTACAATAAAATATGAAATGTTTTGTACAAATATAAAGTGTAGCTACTGTTTTCTTGGAAAAAAATCTACCAACTTCTACCAATATTTTAATTTTTCGTCTACCAACATTCTCTTTTTAAAGGTCCGTGCACTGGTGTGAGCTATAAAATTATACACCAACACAAATGTACATTGCATAATTTCATATAAATTTATGTGGGTGCGCTCTCCGCTGTAGGCCACCGGCTTGCTTACGTTCGCATTTCTATTTGATGAAATGTCAATAACCTTTCAATTGCTTACAAGTGAGCGCTTGTTGTAAAAAACATTCTTACATACAATACTAATCGTTATGTAAGTTTGTGTGATTGTATACACAAAGAATGTCAGCCCCTTCGTTATCAACGACCACATTCTACTTTCAGCTAACTTCAATCTCATTTTTCCAATATTTTTTTTTGTTACAAAATTTAGGGTGCGCCACCCACCACCATTTATTCATTTAATCTTTCCATCATATGCTGGTAAATCAATGATATTTTTTGCTTTTTTTTGCTTGACAGTATTGCATTGTAGCTTTTTTTTCGTATCTGCCTCTCAGTTTGTTTGTTTGTACTGCTAGAAATTACCATTGGAACTTTTAGTTAACGTTCAGAGAAATTGAACTTAAGCAATACACTCACATGTAAGTATGTACGTACACATTTTACATATTAAAGAATATTCGTAGAATAGATTTAAACTTACATATAAGCTGCAGGACCCAAATATTCAGTGAGTGTATGACAAACGCCTTAATTAAATTCCGTGCAACATTTGTGCCACACCATTACTACAATAACAAACACAACAACATGTGCGCTCTACATTTGTGAGCAAAATCTATTTCAACGCTGGTCCAGCAGTTTTTCAGATACATTTATAGCTCAAGGAGATCAAAGTACTGTGTGTCTTTTTAAGTATTCAACCAAACAAAATTTTTACATTAAATAATATCGTAACGAATTTTATGAAATTAACCATTATTCTGCGCTTTCTGTTATCGTTGGAATCACTGAACTGTCGAATAATTTAACGCAAAGATTCTGTATATAAAATGCTTTTTATAAACAGCACTACTATGGTAGTAGATCTTCACAATTTAATGTATATGCGTACTTCACTTATAGAGTGTCAAAATCAAATTGATTCCTTATCACTTGGACTGCGGCGCTTTTATACTCTCTCTTGCTTCTTTCGCCTACTTCTCTCATCGTCTACACTTTTCGCGAACAGACTTTTCAATTAGTTGTGATTTATTTCTCTCATACCTCTGCATCTTACATGCTGACCAAGATTTTCTTAGACTCTTCGAACGTAGTAGGACTACTTCCAGCTATACATTGCTTCGCATTTATCATTACGTCGTGTACAGAATCGCGCTTCGAGAGCTCTATGAATTCTGTCATGTTAATAAACCAATTCGGTGCTTCGTGTTTTAAAAAAGCAATATCCATCCGTTCACTTCCGCTGTTTAGCGCAGTACTCGCATTCGCAGCTCCTTTGCTGTTGCCAGCATCGTATTGATTCTTCGTAACTTTTACGTCCATATAGCATGTTACTTTTCTTTCGTCAGTGTGAAGATATATCGGTATGATTGCCGCAGCAATCAGTGGCAATGTCCCTCTGTATTGGATTGAATTAGAGGTTTCATTGCATTCGACAAATTACCATTTATATAATAGATCCAGAAAGTGAGTTTTTCATCTTATGTTAGTAACACGTCTATCATATTGGTATCACTATGTCCCGGCTGTGTTGACTTTCTCTATACTTCTGCTATGGCATCTATGTGTCGGCAAGCATAATACGAGGGAAGTTGGGGTCTATTACTAACTTTTAAATTCTGAGTAGCACTTATTGTTTTTGCTATTACTTCTGGTTCCTATATGGATAGGGCTTAGGAGCTTATTATATACCAGCAGAAAGTGCTTCTTATAAGAGGCGACTGCAAGTAATAAGTCTGAACGAATATTTGGGCATTTAAGTTATTTTCAGTTTTTCAAAACACTGTACCAAAGTACAACTAATATTGTCTGAAGGGACAAAAATTATTTGCTTACTTCTCATAGTAGTATTTAGTGCACCCGCTCCGCCCACTAATTCTGTGTATGCAATTGTTTATACATTTCATTTGGCCAGCAATTGTAATAAAAATTCCGAAACGTATGCGAAATTGACCAAAAAACGAAGAAAAAAAATATTATAATAACAAAAGCAACAACCGTAATAGAAAATGAAGAACGAAAAACGATAAACTATATCCTTTGAAAGGACGAACAAACGAAAGCGAACTGTGTTGAAACACTTTGATTGGATGGGCACAAACAATTGTACAAATAACTATGTAAAAAAAATAACTAAACGAATGAAATGACTAAAGAAGGAACTGAACTGAAAAAATAACCGAACAAATGAATGAATGAATGAGTGAACGAAATAACGTTGAATCTATGCCTTAGTATGTTGAATAACTAAAAGACGACGGCAACGAAAACGCTCGTAAATAAAAGTTGTCATTGTAATGATTGCTGTAGGCGTAGAAAATTATTGCTTAAATAAATCGAACAAGAGAACACAAATTGGTGCAAAACTAAGATAAGAAGAGTAGCGGTAACAACAGTGCACGCGGAAGGGAAACAAAAGCACCGTTAAGGTGGAGTAATGCCAATTATTTTAATGGTTACACAAGCAGAGTTTAATTTTTCTCCTGCTTTTTGTGTTTGAGCCGCAGGATAATGCATAACTAAAGGACACTTTTTGTGTGCTGTGCTGCAATAACTAATGAATTCTTATGAACAATCTTAGGCGTACATATATTGTTGATAGGAGGAGGGAACGGGCTGCAAATAAATGAAAGGCGACAGCTATAACGTGAAAAAGTAGAGTTGTGCCGCTAACCAGATATGTATAACGAAAGATAAAGACTTGCGCTTTCAGCTACTGAGCTGTGATAACCAATGCTCATGACCTAGAAAGAAGTTCGTGGATGTCTATATAACTTGCTGGTAAATGAAAGCGACAACAGCGCCATTATTTCTCTTAAGCCTTATTCCTCTGCTTAGTGCAATACTACCCTAAGTTCTTATGAATATTTTTCAAAAACATCCTAACTCTGAACACCCTATTATTATTTTTGAATCGTCCGTTAGCTGTGTAAATGAAATAACTACTTGAATTGCGGCTCCCAAGAAGACTACCGGGTGTGATTTCGTCATCTGGGTTCCGCTTAAGAAGAGTTTGGAGGGGAAAGGTCGCAGCCAGAGAAGCTAAGCCTCCATCTTCACCGACTGGTCGACAATTAACCGCATTGTGGGAGGTGGGATTTTTTCTGTGCAGGTTAAGATGACTCTTTTAGCGCATCTTCTGATTATGTTAGTATCTTTTCGGTAGAAGTATGGATATCGAAAGGCCCTTTAAACTTCAGTCAGAGAACTTAGCGAGGAGATGTGAGGTATGAATTTAATCATACAGTTAATCAGCGCTCGTGGCGCGTAACTTCTCAAACAACATACTCATATGGGTTCCTGGTCTATACTACATTGAGAGCATCTTGAAGACCAGGCGACCATGCGAGATCAGAAGCATTGCCGGCTGTCATGAGGTAACCAATAATGGTAGTACAAATTCAGACTTTTGATTATTTCAGGTTAATCCATTTACAACAAGTTAAAATCAAATACAAAGAATCAATCGCATGAACGCTGTCTTTTTAAAGCAAGGCAATATTCGTACTCCGCCCCGCCTCTCTCCAAGTTTCGATCATCAAGTTTCTCTCATTGCTTTGTGTATCCTAATAGTTTACTCTATCGCTGTTGGTTCCGTTAATGTGTGCAGGTGCTGGTTGTGGTTTTCATTATGTAGTGTTTACATAGTCGTTTTTGTTGTAGCAGCGTTTGTTTACTAGAGGTGGGAGCTAAACTTGCATGTTGAATGAAGCATGTTATTTCAATCCATTTTCAATAAAAACTATTATTTACCAATCGAAATAAAAAGCTCAACAACCAACTATAATTTTTGAGCGAAATTAAAAATTTAAAAAATCATTTTGCAACAAAGTAAGCATGGTATTTTTTGCAAGGTCGCATCACATTGATAAACTTAGATCCAAACTTATAGTCCATATGTGCAGATTACTGAAGTATTGGGGCTTGGGTTCCTATGGAATATTGGTCCTTATGAAATATGCAACGTCTCATACTAACACTTGGAAATGTCCCAGTTTCTTCCACCACAGCATTCTTCTGCAGGAATCGGAAAATTTCGAAGTGTTTCTGCAACATGCTGCTAAGAATTGACTCAGTATTTTCTAGGGTACTATAAAATGAGTATTAATATGATTTATATGTAGAGAGTTCCCCCTTTTTTTTTAGAACATCAAAAGAACGTCGTTTTTGTTGTAGCAGCGTTTGTTTACTAGAGGTGGGAGCTAAACTTGCATGTTGAATGAAGCATGTTATTTCAATCCATTTTCAATAAAAACTATTATTTACCAATCGAAATAAAAAGCTCAACAACCAACTATAATTTTTGAGCGAAATTAAAAATTTAAAAAATCATTTTGCAACAAAGTAAGCATGGTATTTTTTTGCAAGGTCGCATCACATTGATAAACTTAGATCCAAACTTATAGTCCATGTGTGCAGATTACTGAAGTATTGGGGCTTGGGTTCCTATGGAATATTGGTCCTTATGAAATATGCAACGTCTCATACTAACACTTGGAAATGTCCCAGTTTCTTCCACCACAGCATTCTTCTGCAGGAATCGGAAAATTTGCGAAGTGTTTCTGCAACATGCTGCTAAGAATTGACTCAGTATTTTCTAGGGTACTATAAAATGAGTATTAATATGATTTATATGTAGAGAGTTCCCCCTTTTTTTTAGAACATCAAAGTAATAACTCTTCTTGATTCAATCTGGCGCTCTGTCATACCCTTCACCAAAGCTTAGCTACGCCCTTGAGAGCAACTTCAACGGCAACAACAAACATAAGCGAAAGGAAAATGGTGCACGTTGTTGTTGTTGTAGCAGTGCACGTGTTAAGGGCGGTTGCGCATTGAAATAAATTTCAATTTAAATATTACCAACGGGAAAAATGTGCACGTACCGGTTCAACACAATTTCCTTTACATTATTTTTAATGCTAAATAGGCGGCAATTTATATGCCATTGGCCGATTTCCATTATTAGACGAGCCAGAAGAAGAATTTTAAATAGTGTAAAGCATTAAAGCTTTTTGCACTGTGTGTAAGTCAACTTTGTTAAAGCTCATTACAGCAATGACATACAACAAAAGCAAAGCTATTAAATTATATCATAATTACCGATCAATAAACGTGCACATAGAGCAGCAGCAACAACAGAACAAACACGCAATACAACTAACAACATCTACTGAATTCTAAACAAAGCTAATGAAATCAGTAAAACTTTTCCATAGCCACCATCCACACCACAAACATAGCCAAGTTGACTGACACAGTTCAATGGACTTGAACGCTAAAGTGGCAGCAGGACAACAAAGCCTCTTTTCACCTTCTTACCAATTTTCATTATCATGCTAACAAGTAGCTTTACATCATAATACTTGTCGAAATTGTTAGCTTTTAGTTTGCTGTTGTTGTTGCTCTTTATGATTGTGGCTATATTCTGTATTCAGTTGTTTACTTTTGTTGTTTGGTTTTTTTGTGAAAATTTTTCTCTCACCTTCCCCAGAGGTCTTTTTTGTTTGATGTAGGACGGTGTGGTAGCTTATTTTGGAACAGCTCATGTGGCTACCTCATTAATTTATATTAAAATCAAAATTAACGTAGATTTGAAAGTAAATACCACCCACATAATAAATATATAGTAAATTCTTAATGAGCTTATGCCATGGCAGGATTTTGAACACAAGTAGATGTTGAAAATTTAAGCATTTGCCGAAATAGGTTAGGGAAAGTTGAACGGGACGGTCCCTTAGGACCCCACATAGAATGACCAAACTGAAAACCCTTATTAGAATCCAGTACATATGTTATATAATTACAGTGTGTTCTTTGCAAATAAAAGAAGCTTGCTAGGATCTACGCCACTTGCTGCTACTAGATCTGATAACATTATCACTCCTAATAGCTGTAGTCTTAGCCAGGAAAGCGCGGGGAACGAGCTCAATTGTTACTTCCTCTATTCCACACTTCCTACATCTGCTACTACTGAAAAGGCCTAATTTAAAAGCATGTGACGGCAGAAGGAAGGGTTCCGTCGGAGTACCTATTATGAGCCTAAAGTCCCCTATTTTCAATGATAAGAGTAACTTTGTAAGGCCTGCACATGATCTTCGGCACTATGCAGCCTCGTGCTTGGTTACACGCATTCCCTGTTTTGTCGATCATGTGCAGCCTTCCTTTAATCTCTCCCAATCTGATTGTGACGTCTAGGGCACCAATTTTGAGCAAAGCGCCGTGTTAAGCTAGCTCATCCGCTTTTTTATTTCAATCTATTCATATATGCCCAGGGACCGAATATAGATTAATATTTCTTCTTCTACAGATTATTACCTGGGATTGCTTACACTCAAACCCACTAAGAATATGTAACTTAATGTAGTTTTTTTTCTTTTTGAAGGCCTTCGACTACCCGAATGATATGTTTTTAGATTCAACTTAATATTGAAGATTTTTGCCTGTATACTACAGCTTCTTCATAACATTTATTTGTACACAAAATAAAATGTATTACCTACCTTTGCGAGAGCAAAGACAGTTTATTTGCGACTCACACAATCACACTTTTTACCGCTACAGTTATGCTGTGTGTTAAGGTCCCTTAAACAAAGTGGCTACTCCAATCGTCTGCAGCTGACTTGTGATTCAAAATTGACATAAACAACCCTCATTCATTTACGATTTTTTGTTACTTCAAGTTTTTTCTACACTGAAAAATCTAACAAACATCATTTAACAAATTTAATATGCAACACCAGCTGATACTCAGAACACCTAGAAAACCGTTCGAACTTGTTGATATTTTATTTCAAATGACCAATCTAAATTATAAATGAAAGCGGTAGCCGAGCGTCATTATCAAAAGAATAGCATGTGTGCATTTTAGTAAAATTGTCTTTGTTATCATCATTATATTATTTTCAACTATGCTACCAGCTCTTAGCGCTTATTCCTTTGCACTTACGTCCCACCCACCTGCGTCGCAAAACAAATCATTGCTTTCTAAGAGAAATGCTACCCCTATATCTGAACTCAACCTGTTTCCTCCACTGAAAGAAAAAAATTGGTAGAATCAACGGAATCAAACGGGTTAGTGCAACCGATATTACTGTTAATTTGTATACATCGCAAATAACTGTTGCATTAAATCAACAAGAAAAAGCTTCCTCACTTCCACTGTTAAAAAAATTATATATTTTTTTAGTATTGGCGTTTGCTTTTTTCAGGCCTAGATCCCAGGATTTCCGCTGTGAACGACCTATTACGCTACCATCATTCCGCCTTTCACTTGCATAATATCGACAGTTGCTTGCTGTTGAAATGACCAATGAAATCAGCTCTTTCAACAGAAAAATCATTCAGATTAATTAAGAATCTATAATTTTTAATAGAATACTGTTTATTTGAGATCATCGGTTTCTCTTCTGTTGAACTGACTAAACAAATTTGATATGAAATTGACTACCTTTTTTTTCAGTGTGAAAGTGTTTCTTTTTTAGCTCGAGCTTTTGTTGCTCTTATTCTGACAATGTTATTTATATACTCAGCGTGCTTTGCACACAGTATATTAACCCTGATTGGATAATGGTTGGTTGTACAGGTATAAACGAATCGAGATAGATATAGACTTCAATCATATCAAAATCATCTGTGTCAAAAAAAATTTGATTGAGCCATGTCCATCCGTCCGTCAGTCTGTCCGTCCGTCCGTCTGTCCGTCTGCCCGTTAACACGATAACTTAAGTAAATAGTGAGATACCTTTACCAAATTTGGTACAAGTGCTTATTATTATTATTCCATACTCCATTAGGAGCTTAAGAATTCATCAAAAGTTGTCCAATTATCCCTATTTCGTGCTATTTGCCTTAATTCGTTAAACGATTTGCCTTAATTCGTTAAATGAATTGCCAGTTTTCTGAAGAACCGTTGTCCTGCAAGTCATCTTTGGTCGGCCCCTGCATCGTGTCTTGAGGATTCCAGGTTAAGGCAGCATGTGAAACGTCATCGTATGGCTTTCGTAATGTGTAGCCTATCCAGCCATATTTACGCTTCCGTATTTCAATATGTACAAGTGCTTATATGGACACAGAATAGTTTGGTATTGAAACTGAGCGAAATCGGATGATAACCACGCCCACTTTTTATATATATAACATTTTGGAAAATACAAAAAACCTGATTATTTAGTAATTAATACACCTAGAATGTTGAAATTAGACGAGTGGACTGGTACTGAAATTCTTGATAAAAATTGTAAAACTTTTTTTAAAATGGGCGTAGTACCGCCACTTGTGATAAAATCAAATTTTCACAAAAATTATTAACCATAAATGAAAAATCGTTAAACTTATCGTAACAAAATTCGTCGGAGAGGTTGCCTTTACTATAAGGAATGCTTTGAAGAAAAATTAACGAAATCGGTTAAGGACCTCGCCCACTTTTATATAAAAGATATTTAAAATGGTCGTGGACGAATAAAATGATCTATATCTTTGCACAAAAAGAGCTTTATATCAATGGTGTTTCACTTCCCAAGTGGATTTATAACAAGTAATAGGAAAACTTTTTTAAAAAATGGGCGTGGCAACGCCCCTTTTATGACTAAGCAATTTCCTATATTTCGGGAGCTATAACTCGAAGAAAAATTAACGGATCGTAATAAAATTGGTTACACAAATTTTCCCTATAGTAGAAAATATTTCTAGCAAAAATGGACGGGATCGGTTAAAGACCACGGCAACTTAGATATAAAACAAGTCTAAAGTGGTCGTAGACTAGAATAATAAGCTACAACTTAGCAAAAAATAGTTTTGAATCGATAATTTTCACTTATCAAGTTTTATTGTAAGAGGAAATGGGGAGGTATTTTTTTAAACGGGCGGTGCCACGTGTTATGTAGAAAAGTAATTTATCTGAAACGAAATGTACAATTGAATCTCACGCTGAGTATATAATGTTCGGTTACACCCGAACTTAGACACCTTTACTTGTTTTACTTCTTTTTGAATTAGTGGTTATGTAAGTATGTGTCACATTCCATTTCACTGCTCAGTTTTTTTTTGTTCTTTTTGTTGTTGCTTTTTACTCTCATTTTGTAATCTTTTAATATATATTTAATGCACGCCATTTTCCCCCGGTTCATTTATTTTGTGAGTATTTATTTTTTTGTTTGCTTTTTTCGTTTGGTCATTGGTTACGTGAAAAAACTTCAGTTCTATAAGGAATACTGGCTTTTGCTTGAAAGGTATTATACATTTTTTAATACGAAAAAGTAAGGTGTAGTATTTACTTGTGTACAAAATATGGCAGAAAAATGATAAAATTTAAATTTTTATGCTATTGGGAAAAAAATTTAATATGAAGGCAAATTTTACATACTAAGCAAGTAACCTTTAGCATTTTTCATTAGCCTTAACTTGAACGGATATCCGTTTCTATGTGTTTGCCTTCAAATGGCAGATTTTACTGAGTCAGCAATTTTGCATTTTTTAAATCAAATTTCATTCTTAAGCAATCATATTAATTTTACATACTCTTCTACATTGGATATGTCCTTTAATAAAGGGATGCTCATATGTTAGCGCATAAAATATGAATGCTGTGTTTTAAATAATGTATGAAGATACGTTCTTTAGAATACAGGGAGCATCTTTTTTTTTGCTAGAAATACGGTCTATAAATCCACATCACCCTACTACATGTATAAAAAAAAAGAAAAAAATATTTCGTTCCTAGCTTGACGTAATGATATTTAGTGATTAAATTTTTCAAAAGAGATATCTCAAAAAAACCAATATACATCTGAACAAATTTTTTTCAACGCTATCACTTTGTACGTGTAGGTACAATGCAGGTTCGTATGGGTGGATATTCAAAATGTCTGATTTTCGATTCAGTTAAAACACTTTTGACGCAGTCTTAACCACATTTATTTATCACTTCTTCTTTAGCCGTGAAATTTCAAATGTTTCTCTTTCTCTTACGCGTTTCGATGCTTTCGCATCTTCGTCGGGGGTCAAGTTTTTTTTCATTTGCAAAGCTTACTCAATGCCATGATGACGCTTTGCTTATCTCCCTTTATAAGAAATATATCTCTTGAATAATTAATCCGAAACAGCCAAGAAGTGCTTTTGATGTAATGAAACTATTCCAAAAATAATTCCGCGAAGTTGCAAGAATAGTGATGAATTGATTTCAAAATAATCGAGTACACTTGTTAATACGTCCTTGTAACCCTGCCATTATCTACTGTTCCTACGCACATTATAACAAAGTTAGAAAGTCATTTTTAAAGTGAAATAAACAAAAGCTGCATATACCCCTCTACAAAAAGGTAAGCTATTTAAAGTCTCTTAAAGATAAGTTGGGTACATAAAATCGCTTTAAATTTAATAGACAAACAATTTTGGTCATTTGACGTTAAAAGTAATTAAAGGAAGATATTATATTGATAGACGTGCCATAGCAATAAAATAGTATCTAATGCTCAAGCATAAAAATAAGTTGCCTTATTTTGTTTTTGTTGTTTGTTTTAAATATATTTAAAGTCAATAAGCGGAACGGGATAGTTTGGAAATTGTATGCCTAAAAAATAAATAAAGTAGTCAGGACATGCAAACTTAAAATTTAAATTAAGTCAATTCTCATGTGATAATAGCAGTTGTTGAAACAAACAAAAACAAAGTTTTGTTGGGTGAGTAAATTTAAAGAAATTGTTAGCAAAGCTTTTAAGGAGCATTGTATATTCAAACAAATATTAAAAACTGAGTTTTTCTAAGCACAAAAAAGTATTTGGTGAAGAGTTTAAATAACCCGTTGGTAGGGGAAACGAGAAAATGAGCATAATTAGTAGTTGAAAAAAGAGCACACAAAAAAGTTCAAAAAACTTCCACATAAAGCAATTATTTATTTATTAATCAGAGTTATAAATTTGCTATCGGTATGGAATGTGATCGGTGAGTTATTAATTGACGTTATTAAAAAGTTATCGAGTTTTTTTTATTATGGAGTGGCATACCTAGATCAAAAACTGCGACCATCTCAAAAAATCAATCAGAATACCATAACAATAATTTTGCAATTACAAATCAATAAATTTGCGACAATAAACCGACAAAACGTCGATAGCAATCAGATAATAATAACAGCACGATCATTTTTGGTATTCACAAATGACTTTTTCCCAACTTTACAAAGCTGATTCCAGGTCCGAAATTATCCTGATAGTCGCTAATATGATGCCGAAACTATTTCGAAACGGCTGCAGACTGATAACAAGATGATTTCATTGTGATCTGAAAATAGATTGTCAGGGAATAGCCAAGCATATAATTTCGAAGTATCCCCCACATAGTCCCAAAATATCTGGAACCATGTACTTAAAACAGTCACTAAAAAGTTCAAAATAATCTGGTGATAACTTGCTGATTTCAAATAAGTTCCGAAGCGATCCAAAAATTATTAACGTAAAGCTTTTTTGACAAATTATCCAGAAGCAATCCATAAATCGTGCCGGAAATAGTTTCTTAAAATTAAAAAGACATCTAGTGTTTCTCAAGAACAATACCCTGATAAATTATTTTTCAAAATCGGATATCAAATAATTATGAAACAATTCAAAAATTGTTGAATGCATTTGTATTTTTCACTAAACAACGATGACGAAACGCTTATAGATTCACAAATAATGCGGTAAACCATAGTCCAAGTATGAGCTGTCTAAATGTAGACCGATGTTTAATTTATGTATTAAAAATAAATAAACGATATATGTACATATATACATCTATACTTAAGTTTGTTGAATATGTTAAATAGTTTGTTAAATATTTGTTTTCTTAATTTTTTGTTAGAATATTGAGTGCGGCCGCCATGGTGTGATGGTAGCGTGCTTCGCCTAGCACATCGAAGATCCTGGGTTCACGCCCAGCGCAAAGCAATACCAACATTTTAGAAACAAGCTTTTTCAATTTGAAGAGCATCTTTGTGATCATGGTTGCCCCTCGGCAGTGTTTGGCAAGCACTCCGAGTGTATTTCTGCCAAGGAAAGCTCTCAGTGAATACTCATCTGCCTTGCAGATGCCGGTCGGAGTCGGCATAAAACTAGTATGTCTCGTCTCGCTAATTTGTAGGAAAAATTTAAAAAGGAGCACGACGCAAACTGGAGGAGAAGCTCGGCCTAAAATCTCTTCGGAAGTTATCGCGCCATACATTATTTTTATTTATTGGCTGCAATGGGAAGCATAATGGGCAGTGGTCCCACAAAACACAGGAAGAGCTCTTTAGCGAAAATAGAGAGGAAGAGCCGGTGCTCGGCATTTCTACGTAGGCTGTAGTAGCTGTGACAGCTGGAGGCGCCTTTTGGCGTTTACCTAATTTGGCTTGCTGAACCAAAAAATTAAATTAAATCCGCAGTATCTAAAGGACCAAAAAGAAACTTTTGTGGTAGACGAGTAAGGGTAGCTAGCTCTAAACTCTCGGATCGATGCAACCATCATTTACACGAGACACGCTGGCAAGAGTAGAATAATTCTAAATGTATTTTTATAAGGAAAATACAAAAAAAATAGAGAACGAAATTCATTTGCACTGAAATGGCTGCCCTTAATCGAGGAAAAGCCGAGTCACTACGGTGTATATAACCGTCTACCATGGGAAATTTACTATATTTTCTGGACAAAACGGTTATATTTTCATCAATAAAATTGTTGTTCCCTCTTCGGTCAGCAAAAGTTAAGCGAATAAATACATACATACAGTGGCGTAGCTATATTGGGTGGCATCCGGCGCGGAATTTGGTGGTGTCACCCTATCGAAAGTAAAAAAAAGTATTTATAATATTGAAGAAATAACAAAACACAATAAAAACTAAGACAGAAAAGGAATTGTTATACAATTAAAATTTCTTCTTTCTAGCTTTGACAGCTGCAACTCAGCAAATACTTCATCGAAATTTATATTTTGTATTGTCTCGTATTCGATGACTAGTATACCAAGATTGCTAAGCCGCGATTGGATCATTGATGTCCGCAAATAGTTTTTTATTAATTTTAATTTACTGAAACTTCTCTCACATGAAGCTACGGACACGCAAACCGTCAAGAACAATTTCAGTGCAATCATAAGATTAGGAAGAGATTTTGTAAAATCCCGTTCTACAATAAACTTTAAAAAATCTAGAGACACCCACTCAGTAAACGTAACATGAGCGGGTTTCAAATGTCTTCGCAGTCTTGGTATCTCCAAAACTAAATCGGTTTCTGAGACCTCATCATAAAAATCAGTAAATTTAGATGTAGCTATTTTCAATTCTTCAGTATTCGCCAAAAGCAAAGCATTAGTTTGTATGATCCCGAACTAGCTTCATTGTTCATCTTGAAGAGAAAATTTAACCATTCGCGCCAACCAAACACAACACACTTCACGAAACAAATGAGAAATGTTGCAACTGAGACGTCAAAGATTGCGAGTTTGGGACGGGGAATCCCCCAAGACAACGTCGGACTCTTTTGCGGAAATCCCCTAATTATACATAGAGCTGAGCTGGTGTGGGTATCCTAGAAAAAGAAATTTTTGTGCTAGCGATTTTTTTGTTTGTACATTGTTCTTAAAGTTGAGAGACCGGGTGGGTGACACCCCAAAAAAGTTGACACCCGGCGCGGCCCGCCCCCCGCCGCCTACTTGCTACGCCACTGCATACATACATACTTTAAGAGCCTACTCGTCTACGGAGGCTCTATGAATGCAAAAAAAAATTACGAAATTCTCACCATAAGCTTCAAAGTTTAGGAGCATGCTTTAGCAACTATGTTTTCAACTTGGTCTAGTATGCGTTATTTTGAAAGAGCACTCAATTTAATTCAACTTTAATTTTGTTATATTTTCACTCAAATCTCCCAATTTGCATATTCGTCTTACAAAGCATATCGTATTACCAATTATACTATAAATGTCGAAGCTATTACATAAAATTGCATTATACGTGAAAATCTCTTAAAACGTATTTTTTTAATATTTTTATTTCTTCTTTGTATTGTGCACGCCAAGCAAAATTTTTCCAATTTAATTTAACAAAAAAATGCTCTCTTTACAAAGCCAATATGCATCCTATTACTGCAATAAAAAAAAATGTTTGTAAAAAATGGATAATTTGATTTACCATTAATTTTGCCCAAAAATGATTCAAATCGCGCTCGTAACACATCAATTTTTTATGTTTTTGTGCATACGGACATACATACATATATATTGCATAGATACGCCTGCTGCTTGGATAAATATTTACACTAATGGCAAACGCCAAATTTCATCTTGGCATCATATAACAAATTTAGACATCAATTTCAGGGCTATGTGTATATGTGTGTAGATTATGTATGTCGAGCATTCCATGGAAAATATAAATTTTGTATTTATTTTAAGAGTTAGTTAAACGGAGATTCATAAACATATCAGAAAAATGGCAGTAAAAACGGGACTTAAAATGTTTCCTTTAAAACAAGGACACATCGATCCTTAAAAAAATAGAGACTCATCGTTTTCTTCCAAAATATGATGACATACCAGATCATCTAATTTAAAGTGTATACATCAGTATATTCTTGGACTATCAAATGACTATTCAGGACTGTTTCGTACACATTTAGAGATGATTTTAGAATCATTTCGATACTATATATATTGGAAGCAATTCAGCACAATTTGAAGGGCGCTTCCGGATTATTTTAGGTATCGCTTACACTTCGAAACTTTTGTTGGAATAATTTCGAGACTATTTCGGGACCAGTTCACAACAAATTAAGGATAGTTAAAGGGTAATTTCAGTATCATTATTGCAGAACAATTTGGAAAAATTTCAGGGGCACTTCGCTATCTTTTTTGTAAGTGCGCTAATTCCTCGAAATATTTCGGGCATATCCGCCTCGTACTGTTTTAGGTTTAGGGTGTTTTCGAACTTAATTTTTACCCTACAATATATTTTCAGCGATGAACATTAGGCTGGATCAATATATTAACCTATAACGCGCCATCGATTTTCATTTGATTGGAAAATTTTCATGTGTACCCTGACCGACCAAAGGCCTTCGTGGAGTGTCCTTATCGCTACAACAACAACATAGTAAAAAAATTTCAAATGAAGCTATCTGATAGATTGCCGGTATCCAGGTCAAATTTTACTTAATTGAAGATGCTGACAACGGTTATAAGAAGATCTTTCACATATCTGGGTATAAGAAACTCGTATTTTTCATAAAAATCAACCAATCAGACGAAAACAATTACTCACCAACTGATAAGCCGGGAACTGATGCATACATTTAACCTTTTATACTCAGTTGAGCAGAGCTCACAGAGTATATTAACTTTGATTGGATAACGGTTGGTTGTAAGGTATAAAGGAATCGAGATAGATATAGACTTCCATATATCAAACTCATTAGGATCGAAAAAAAATTTGATTTAGCCATGTCCGTCCGTCCGTCCGTCCGTTAACACGATAACTTGAGTAAATTTTGAGGTATCTTGATGAAATTTGGTATGTAGGTTCCTGAGCACTCATCTTAGATCGCTATTTAAAATGAACGATATCGGACTATAACCATGCCCACTTTTTCGATATCGAAAATTTCGAAAACCCGAAAAAGTGCAATAATTCATTACCAAAGGCAGATAAAGCGATGAAATTTGGTAGGTGAGTTGAACTTATGACACGGAATTGAAAATTAGTAAAATTGTGGATAATGGGCGTGGCACCGCCCACTTTTAAAAGAAGGTAATTTAAAATTTTCCAAGCTGTAATTTGTCAATCGTTGAAGATATCATGATGAAATTTGGCAGAAACGTTACCCTTATTACTATATGTCTGCTTACTAAAAATTAGCAAAATCGGAGAACGACCACGCCCACTTTTTAAAAAAAATTTTTTTAAATTCAAATTTTAAAAGAAAAGTTAATATCTTTACAGTATATATGTAAATTATGCCAACATTCAACTCCAGTAATGATATGTGCAACAAAATACAAAAATAGAAGAAAATTTCAAAATGGGCGTGACTCCGCCCTTTTTTCATTTAATTTTTCTAGGATACTTTTAATGCCATAAGTCGAACAAAAATTTACCAATCCTTGTGAAATTTGGTAGAGGCTTAGAATCTAGGACGGTAACTGTTTTCTGTGAAAAAGGGCGAAATCGGTTGAAGCCGCGCCTAGTTTTTATACACAGTCGACCGTCTGTCCTTCCGCTCGGCCTTTAACACGATAACTTGAGCAAAAATCGATATATCTTTACTTAACTCAGTTCACGTACTTATCTCAACTCACTTCGTATTGGTGTAAAAAATGGCCGAAATCCGACTATGACCACGCCCCAATTTTTCGATATCGAAAATTACGAAAAATGAAAAAATGCCATAATTATATACCAAATACGAAAAAAGGGATGAAACATGGTAATTGTATTGGTCTGTTGACGCAAAATATAACTTTAGAAAAAACTTGGTAAAATGGGTGTGAAACCTACCATATTAAGTAGAAGAAAATGAAAAGTTTTGCAGGGCGAAATCAAAAGCCCTTGGAATCTTTGGAAGGAATACTGTTCGTGGTATTACATATATAAATAAATTAGCGGTACCCGACAGATGAAGTTCTGGATCACCCTGGTCCACATTTTGGTCGATATCTCTAAAACGCCTTCACATATACAACTAAGGGCCACTCCCTTTTAAAACCCTCATTAATACCTTTAATGTGATACCCATATCGTACAAACACATTCTAGAGTCACCCCTGGTCCACGTTCATGGCGATATCTCGAAAAGGCGTCCACCTATAGAACTAAGGCCCACTCCTTTTAAACTATGCATTAACACCTTTCATTTGATACCCATATCGTACAAAAAAATTCTAGAGTCACCCCTGGCCCACCTTTATGGCGATAACTCGAAAAGGCATCCACCTATGGAACTAAGGCCCACTCCCTTTTAAAATACTCATTAACACCTTTCATTTGGTACCCATATCGTACAAACGAATTCTAGAGTCACCCCTGGTCCACCTTTATGGCGATATCTCGAAAAGGCGTCCACCTATAGAACTAAGGCCCACGCTCTTTTAAAATACTCATTAACACCTTTCATTTGATACCCATATGTACAAACGCACTCTAGAGTCACCCCTGGTCCACGTTTATAACGATATTCCGAAAAGGCGTCCACCTATAGAACTAAGGCCACTCCCATTTAAAATACTCATTAACACCTTTCATTTGATACCCATATCGTACAAACAAATTCTAGAGTCACCCCTGATCCACCTTTATGGCGATATCCCTAAACGGTGTCCACCTATAGAGCTATGGCCCACTCCCTCTTAAAATACTCTTTAATACTTTTCATTTGATACACATGTCATACAAACACATTCCAGGGTTACCCTCGGTTCATTTTCCTACATGGTTGTTTTCCCTTATGTTGCCACCATAGCTCTCAACTGAGTATGTAATGTTCGGTTATACCCGAACTTAACCTTCCTTACTTGTTTATACTCAGTTGAGCAGAGCTCACAGAGTATATTAAGTTTGATTGCATTACGGTTGGTTGTACAGGTATAAAGGAATCGAGATAGATATAGACTTCCATATATCAAAATCATTAGGATCGAAAAAAAATTTGATTTAGCCATGTCCGTCCGTCCGTCCGTCCGTCCGTTAACACGATAACTTGAGTAAATTTTGAGGTATCTTGATGAAATTTGGTCCTGAGCACTCATCTCAGATCGCTATTTAAAATGAACGATATCGGCTATAACCACGCCCACTTTTTCGATATCGAAACTTTCGAAAAACCGAAAAAGTGCAATAATTCATTACCAAAGGCAGATAAAGCGATGAAATTTGGTAGGTGAGTTGAACTTATGACACAGAATTGAAAATTAGTAAAATTTTGGATAATGGGCGTGGCACCGCCCACTTTTAAAGAAGGTAATTTAAATTTTTGCAAGCTGTAATTTGTCATCGTTGAAGATATCATGATGAAATTTTGCAGAAACGTTACTCTTATTACTATATGTCTGCTTACTAAAAATTAGAAAAAGCGGAGAACGACCACGCCCACTTTTAAAAAAACTTTTTTTAAATTCAAATTTTAAAAGAAAAGTTAATATCTTTACAGTATATAAGTAAATTATGCCAACATTCAACTCCAGTAATGATATGGTGCAACAAAATACAAAAATAAAAGAAAATTTCAAAATGGGCGTGGCTCCGCCCTTTTTATTTAATTTGTCTAGGATACTTTTAATGCCATAAGTCGAACAAAAATTTACCAATCCTTGTGAAATTTGGTAGAGGCTTAGATTCTAGGACGGTAACTGTTTTCTGTGAAAAAGGGCGAAATCGGATGAAGCCGCGCCCAGTTTTTATACACAGTCGACCGTCTGTCCTTCCGCTCGGCCTTTAACACGATAACTTGAGCAAAAATCGATATATCTCTACTAAACTCAGTTCACGTACGTATCTCAACTCACTTCGTATTGGTGTAAAAACTGGCCGAAATCCGACTATGACCACGCCCAATTTTTCGATATCGAAAATTACGAAAAATGAAAAAAATGCCATAATTATATACCAAATATGAAAAAAGGGATGAAACATGGTAATTGTATTGGCCTGTTGACGCAAAATATAACTTTAGAAAAAACTTAGTAAAATGGGTGTGACACCTACCATATTAAGTAGAAGAAAATGAAAATGTTTGGCAGGGCGAAATAAAAAACCCTTGAAATCATTGCAGGTATAACATATATAAATAAATTAGCGGTATCCACAGATGATGTTCTAGGTCACCCTGGTCCACATTTTGGTCGGTATCTGTAAAACGCCTTCACATATACAACTACCACCACTCCCTTTTAAAACTCTCATTAATACCTTTAATTTATACCAATATCGTACAAACACATTCTAGAGTCACCCCTGGTCTACCTTTATGGCGATATCTCGAAAAGGCGTCCACCTATAGAACTAAGGCCCCACGCCCTTTTAAAATACTCATTAACACCTTCATTTGATACCCATATCGTACAAACATAATCTAGAGTCACCCCTGGTCCACCTTTATGGCGATATCTCGAAAAGGCGTCCACCTATAGAACTAAGGCCCACTGCCTTTTAAAATACTCATTAATACCTCTCGTTTGATACCCATATCGTACAAACGCATTCTAGAGTCACCCCTGGTCCACCTTTATGGCGATATCTCGAAAAGCGACCACCTATACAACTACCACCACTCCTTTTAAAACCCTCATTAATACCTTTTAATTTGATACCCATATCGTACAAACACATCCTAGAGTCACCCCTGGTCCACCTTTATGGCGATATTTCGAAACGACGTCCACCTATAGAACTAAGCCCCACGCCCTTTTAAAATACTCATTAGCACCTTTCATTTGATACCCATATCGTACAAACAAAGTCTAGAGTCACCCCTGGTCCACCTTTATGGCGATATCTCGAAAAGGCGTCCACCTATAGAACTAAGGCCCACTCCCTTTTAAAATGCTCATTAACACCTTTCGTTTGATACCCATATTGTACAAACGTATTCTAGAGTCACCCCTGGTCCACCTTTATGGCGATATCTCGAAAAGGCGTCCCACCTATAGACCTAGCGCCACTCCCTTTTAAAATACTCATTAACACCTTTAATTTGATACCCATATCGTACAAACACATTCTAGAGTCACCCCTGGTCCACCTTTATGGCGATATCTCGAAACGGCGTCCACCTATAGAACTAAGGCCCACTCCCTTTTAAAATACTCATTAACACCTTTCATTTGATACCCATATCGTACAAAACAATTCTAGAGTCACCCCTGGTCCACCTTTATGGCGATATCTCGAAAACGGCGTCCACCTATAGAACTAAGGCCCACTCCCTTTTAAAATACTCATTACACCTTTCTTTTGATACCCATATTGTACAAACGAAATTCTAGAGTCACCCCTGGTCCACCTTTATGGCGATATCTCGAAAGGCGACCACCTATAGAACTAAGCCCACTCCCTTTTAAAATACTCATTAACACCTTTCATTTGATACCCATATCGTACAAACACATTCTAGAGTCACCCTGGTCCACCTTTATGGCGATATCTCGAAACGGCGTCCACCTATAGAACTAAGGGCACACTCCCTTTTAAAATACTCATTACACCTTTTTCGTTTGATACCCATATTGTACAAACAATTCTAGAGTCACCCCTGTCCACCTTTATGGCGATATCTCGAAAAGGCGACCACCTATAGAACTAAGGCCCACTCCCTTTTAAAATACTCATTAACACCTTTCATTTGATACCCATATCGTACAAACAAATCTAGAGTCACCCCTGGTCCACCTTTATGGCGATATTTCGAAACGGCGTCCACCTATAGAACTAAGGCCCACTCCCTTTTAAAATACTCATTAACACCTTTCATTTATACCCATATCGTACAAACAATTCTAGAGTCACCCCTGGTCCACCTTTATGGCGATATCTCGAAAAGGCGTCCACCTATAGAACTAAGGCCCACTCCCTTTTAAAATACTCATTACACCTTTCGTTTTGATACCCATATTGTACAAACAATTCTAGAGTCACCCTGGTCCACCTTTATGGCGATATCTCGAAAAGGCGACCACCTATAGAACTAAGGCCACTCCCTTTTAAAATACTCATTAATACCTTTAATTTGATACCCATATCGTACAAACACATTCTAGAGTCACCCCTGGTCCACCTTTATGGCGATATCTCGAAACGGCGTCCACCTATAGAACTAAGGCCCACTCCCTTTTAAAATACTCATTAACACCTTTCATTTGATACCCATATCGTACAAACAAATTCTAGGGTCACCCCTGGTCCACCTTTATGGCGATATCTCGAAACGGCGTCCACCTATGGAACTAAGGATCACTCCCTTTTAAAATACTCATTAGCACCTTTTTTTGATACCCATATTGTACAAACAAATTCTAGAGTCACCCTGGTCCACCTTTATGGCGATATCTCGAAAAGGCGACCACCTATAGAACTAAGGCCCACTCCCTTTTAAAATACTCATTAACACCTTTCATTTGATACCCATATCGTACAAACAAATTCTAGAGTCACCCCTGGTCCACCTTTATGGCGATATCTCGAAACGGCGTCCACCTATAGAACTAAGGCCCACTCCCTTTTAAAATACTCATTAACACCTTTCTTTGATACCCATATCGTACAAACAAATTCTAGAGTCACCCCTGGTCCACCTTTATGGCGATATCTCGAAAATGGCGTCCACCTATAGAACTAAGGCCCACTCCCTTTTAAAATACTCATTAACACCTTTCATTTTGATACCCATATCGTACAAACACATTCTAGAGTCACCCCTGGTCCACCTTTATGGCGATATCTCGAAAAGGCGTCCACCTATAGAACTAAGGCCCACTCCCTTTTAAAATACTCATTAACACCTTTCATTTGATACCCATATCGTACAAACACATTCTAGAGTCACCCCTGGTCCACCTTTATGGCGATATCTCGAAACGGCGTCCACCTATAGAACTAAGGCCCACTCCCTTTTAAAATACTCATTAACACCTTTCGTTTGATACCCATATCGTACAAACAAATTCTAGAGTCACCCCTGGTCCACCTTTATGGCGATATCTCGAAAGGCGTCCACCTATGGAACTAAGGATCACTCCCTTTTAAAATACTCATTAACACCTTTCTTTTTGATACCCATATTGTACAAACAAATTCTAGGGTCACCCTGGTCCACCTTTATGGCGATATCTCGAAACGGCGTCCACCTATAGAACTAAGGCCCACTCCCTTTTAAAATACTCATTAACACCTTTCATTTGATACCCATATCGTACAAACAAATTCTAGAGTCACCCCTGGTCCACCTTTATGGCGATATCTCGAAAAGGCGTCCACCTATAGAACTAAGGCCCACTCCCTTTTAAAATACTCATTAACACCTTTCATTTGATACCCATATCGTACAAACACATCTAGAGTCACCCCTGGTCCACCTTTATGGCGATATTTCGAAAAGGCGTCCACCTATAGAACTAAGGCCCACTCCCTTTTAAAATACTCATTAACACCTTTCATTTGATACCCATATCGTACAAACAAATTCTAGGGTCACCCTGGTCCACCTTTATGGCGATATCTCGAAACGGCGTCCACCTATGGAACTAAGGATCACTCCCTTTTAAAATACTCATTAGCACCTTTCTTTTGATACCCATATTGTACAAACAATTCTAGAGTCACCCCTGGTCCACCTTTATGGCGATATCTCGAAAAGGCGACCACCTATAGAACTAAGGCCCACTCCCTTTTAAAATACTCATTAACACCTTTCATTTGATACCCATATCGTACAAACAATTCTAGAGTCACCCCTGGTCCACCTTTATGGCGATATCTCGAAACGGCGTCCACCTATAGAACTAAGGCCCACTCCCTTTTAAAATACTCATTAACACCTTTCATTTGATACCCATATCGTACAAACAAATTCTAGGGTCACCCTGGTCCACCTTTATGGCGATATCTCGAAACGGCGTCCACCTATGGAACTAAGGATCACTCCCTTTAAAATACTCATTAACACCTTTTTTTTGATACCCATATCGTACAAACAATTCTAGAGGTCACCCTGGTCCACCTTTATGGCGATATCTCGAAATGGCGACCACCTATAGAACTAAGGCCCACTCCCTTTTAAAATACTCATTAACACCTTTCATTTGATACCCATATCGTACAAACAAATTCTAGGGTCACCCCTGGTCCACCTTTATGGCGATATCTCGAAACGGCGTCCACCTATGGAACTAAGGATCACTCCCTTTTAAAATACTCATTAACACCTTTTCTTTTGATACCCATATTGTACAAACAAATTCTAGAGTCACCCTGGTCCACCTTTATGGCGATATCTCCGAAAAGGCGACCACCTATAGAACTAAGGCCCACTCCCTTTTAAAATACTCATTAACACCTTTCATTTGATACCCATATCGTACAAACAATTCTAGAGTCACCCCTGGTCCACCTTTATGGCGATATTTCGAAACGGCGTCCACCTATAGAACTAAGGCCCACTCCCTTTTAAAATACTCATTAACACCTTTCGTTTGATACCCATATGTACAAACACATTCTAGAGTCACCCTGGTCCACCTTTATGGCGATATCTCGAAAAGGCGTCCACCTATAGAACTAAGCACCACTCCCTTTTTAAAACACTCATTAACACCTTTCATTTGATACCCATATCGTACAAACAAATTCTAGAGTCACCCCTGGTCCACCTTTATGGCGATATCTCGAAAAGGCGTCCACCTATGAACTAAGGCCCACTCCTTTTAAAATACTCATTAACACCTTTCTTTTGATACCCATATTGTACAAACAAATTCTAGAGTCACCCCTGGTCCACCTTTATGGCGATATCTCGAAAAGGCGTCCACCTATAGAACTAAGGCCCACTCCTTTTAAAATACTCATTAACACCTTTCATTTGATACCCATATCGTACAAACAATTCTAGAGTCACCCCTGGTCCACCTTTATGGCGATATCTCGAAAGGCGTCCACCTATAGAACTAAGGGCCCACTCCCTTTTAAAATACTCATTAACACCTTTTTTGATACCCATATCGTACAAACAAATTCTAGGTCACCCCTGGTCCACCTTTATGGCGATATCTCGAAAAGGCGTCCACCTATAGAACTAAGGCCCACTCCCTTTTAAAATACTCATTAACACCTTTATTTGATACCCATATCGTACAAACAATTCTAGAGTCACCCCTGGTCCACCTTTATGGCGATATCTCGAAAAGGCGTCCACCTATAGAACTAAGGACCACTCCCTTTTAAATACTCATTACACCTTTCTTTGATACCCATATCGTACAAACAAATTCTAGAGTCACCCTGGTCCACCTTTATGGCGATATCTCGAAACGGCGTCCACCTATAGAACTAAGGCCCACTCCCTTTTAAAATACTCATTAACACCTTTTCATTTGATACCCATATCGTACAAACAAATTCTAGAGTCACCCTGGTCCACCTTTATGGCGATATCTCGAAACGGCGTCCACCTATAGAACTAAGGCCCACTCCCTTTTAAAATACTCATTAACACCTTTCATTTTGATACCCATATCGTACAAACAAATTCTAGGGTCACCCTGGTCCACCTTTATGGCGATATCTCGAAACGGCGTCCACCTATGGAACTAAGGATCACTCCCTTTTAAAATACTCATTAGCACCTTTTTTTGATACCCATATTGTACAAACAAATTCTAGAGTCAACCCCTGGTCCACCTTTATGGCGATATCTCGAAAATGGCGACCACCTATAGAACTAAGCCCACTCCCTTTTAAAATACTCATTAACACCTTTCATTTTGATACCCATATCGTACAAACAATTCTAGAGTCACCCCTGGTCCACCTTTATGGCGATATCTCGAAACGGCGTCCACCTATAGAACTAAGGCACACTGCCCTTTTAAAATACTCATTAACACCTTTCGTTTGATACCCATATCGTACAAACAAATTCTAGGGTCACCTGGTCCACCTTTATGGCGATATCTCGAAACGGCGTCCACCTATGGAACTAAGGATCACTCCCTTTAAAATACTCATTAGCACCTTTTTTTTGATACCCATATTGTACAAACAAATTCTAGGGTCACCCTGGTCCACCTTTATGGCGATATCTCGAAAGGCGTCCACCTATGAACTAAGGACCACTCCCTTTTAAAATACTCATTAACACCTTTCATTTGATACCCATATCGTACAAACAAATTCTAGAGTCACCCCTGGTCCACCTTTATGGCGATATCTCGAAAACGGCGTCCACCTATAGAACTAAGGCCCACTCCCTTTTAAAATACTCATTAACACCTTTCATTGATACCCATATCGTACAAACAAATTCTAGGGTCACCCTGGTCCACCTTTATGGCGATATCTCGAAAACGGCGTCCACCTATGGAACTAAGGATCACTCCCTTTTAAAATACTCATTAGCACCTTTTTTTTGATACCCATATGTACAAACAAATTCTAGGGTCACCCCTGGTCCACCTTTATGGCGATATCTCGAAAACGGCGTCCACCTATAGAACTAAGGCCACTCCCTTTTAAAATACTCATTAACACCTTTCATTGATACCCATATCGTACAAACAAATTCTAGGTCACCCTGGTCCACCTTTATGGCGATATCTCGAAAACGGCGTCCACCTATGGAACTAAGATCACTCCCTTTTAAAATACTCATTAGCACCGTTTTTTTTGATACCCATATTGTACAAACAAATTCTAGGGTCACCCTGGTCCACCTTATGGCGATATCTCGAAAAGGCGACCACCTATACAACTACCGCCACTCCCTTTTAAAACCCTCATTAATACCTTTAATTTGATACCCATATCGTACAAACACATTCTAGAGTCACCCCTGGTCCACCTTTATGGCGATATCTCGAAACGGCGTCCACCTATAGAACTAAGGCCCACTCCCTTTTAAAATACTCATTAACACCTTTCGTTTGATACCCATATCGTACAAACAAATTCTAGGGTCACCTGGTCCACCTTTATGGCGATATCTCGAAACGGCGTCCACCTATGGAACTAAGATCACTCCCTTTTAAAATACTCATTAACACCGTTTTTTTGATACCCATATTGTACAAACAAATTCTAGGGTCACCCTGGTCCACCTTTATGGCGATATCTCGAAAAGGCGTCCACCTATAGAACTAAGCCCACTCCCTTTTAAAATACTCATTAACACCTTTCATTTGATACCCATATCGTACAAACACATTCTAGAGTCACCCCTGGTCCACCTTTATGGCGATATCTCGAAAACGGCGTCCACCTATAGAACTAAGGCCACTCCCTTTTAAAATACTCATTACACCTTTCTTTTGATACCCATATCGTACAAACAAATTCTAGGGTCACCTGGTCCACCTTTATGGCGATATCTCGAAACGGCGTCCACCTATGGAACTAAGGATCACTCCCTTTTAAAATACTCATTAGCACCGTTTTTTGATACCCATATTGTACAAACAAATTCTAGGGTCACCCTGGTCCACCTTTATGGCGATATCTCGAAAAGGCGTCCACCTATACAACTACGACCACTCCCTTTTAAAACCTCATTAATACCTTTAATTTGATACCCATATCGTACAAACACATCTAGGGTCACCCCTGGTCCACCTTTATGGCGATATCTCGAAAAGGCGTCCACCTATAGAACTAAGGCCCACTCCCTTTTAAAATACTCATTAACACCTTTCGTTTGATACCCATATTGTACAAACAAATTCTAGGGTCACCCCTGGTCCACCTTTATGGCGATATCTCGAAACGGCGTCCACCTATGGAACTAAGGATCACTCCCTTTTAAAATACTCATTAGCACCGTTTTTTTTGATACCCATATTGTACAAACAATTCTAGGGTCACCCTGGTCCACCTTTATGGCGATATCTCGAAAAGGCGTACCACCTATAGAACTACGCCCACTCCCTTTTAAAATACTCATTAACACCTTTCTTTTGATACCCATATCGTACAAACACATCTAGAGTCACCCCTGGTCCACCTTTATGGCGATATCTCGAAACGGCGTCCACCTATAGAACTAAGGCCCACTCCTTTTAAAATACTCATTAACACCTTTCGTTTGATACCCATATCGTACAAACAAATTCTAGGGTCACCCTGGTCCACCTTTATGGCGATATCTCGAAACGGCGTCCACCTATGGAACTAAGGATCACTCCCTTTTAAAATACTCATTAGCACCGTTTTTTTGATACCCATATTGTACAAACAAATTCTAGAGTCACCCCTGGTCCACCTTTATGGCGATATCTCGAAAAGGCGACCACCTATACAACTACCGCCACTCCCTTTTAAAACCCTCATTAATACCTTTAATTTGATACCCATATCGTACAAACACATCTAGAGTCACCCCTGGTCCACCTTTATGGCGATATTTCGAAACGGCGTCCACCTATAGAACTAAGGCCCACTCCCTTTTAAAATACTCATTAACACCTTTCGTTTGATACCCATATTGTACAAACAAATTCTAGGGTCACCCTGGTCCACCTTTATGGCGATATCTCGAAACGGCGTCCACCTATGGAACTAAGGATCACTCCCTTTTAAAATACTCATTAGCACCTTTTTTTGATACCCATATTGTACAAACAAATTCTAGAGTCAACCCTGATCCACCTTTATGGCGATATCCCTAAATGGCGACCACCTATAGAACTATGGCCCACTCCCTCATAAAATACTCTTTAATGTCTTTCATTTGATACACATGTCATACAAACACATTCCACGGTTTCCCTCGGTTCATTTTCCTACATGGTTATTTTCCCTTATGTTGTCACCATAGCTCTCAACTGAGTATGTAATGTTCGGTTACACCCGAACTTAACCCTCCTTACTTCTTTTTTTTTAAACTGTTATCGACAACGTTTTTAGCGGATATTTTTATGTCGAACAGGGTATACATATGAAATTTTTTTTAGTAGGTCATGAAAAAACCATAATGAAATAATCCATGTCGAAAAAATGCCAAAAAAATTTAATTTCGCAGGCTCGAAAATTATTTTTTTGGGTATGCGTAGTGCAACTTTTTTTTCCTGAACCCAAATCCTATCGAAAAGTCGATGGCGCGATATCGGTAAACTTTCGTCCATACAAATCGACCGACCCTAATGAACATATTGTTATTTTTACAAACTTTGACCCAGGTACCACAAAATTAGGTTTTTTGTTTTCTAAAAACATTTTAAGTTTCGCTAAATTTCACTTGACTTCAATGTTATCAAGAATCAGCTGAACTTTTGCTGTACCGCACCAACCTTAGCTTCAGTTTTTTGATTTGTTCACAAAAATATTTCAAAAGCAATTTTTTCTTTTGTTTGTACCATTTTACCAGACAATATTAATGCACTAAATAGCTTGTCTGATAAGGTAACGGCATGTCCTTAGTTAACCTCTTACGAAAACTATAAAAATGCTTACAATTTGTGCCGTACTTACCGTGGAATGTTCCATGTATAGATGTGTTTATACACATCCGTTATTGCTCATGTTTTGTTTGTTTATTTTTATTAAGTTTTTATATCACATATATGAGAAACAATCCAACCTCAGCTAGTATTGATGGTGTGATCCAAAATCAAAATAAAACACCGGAAAGAGCAAAAGATTCAAGGCAAAAAGCAACAATTACAAACATTCAAACATTTGTGAAATATACTTCACATATGCACATGAGTATAAATAATCATAGATGGGCATACTACAGTTAAAATTTAGCGCATTACGAATAGCAGCAAGCAGTGAAATTTTTACTTGTAGTGCGACTTAATTTTCTTTACTAGTTTAATTTTTGTTATTACATTCAATTACTTGTAATTTTTACTGTTACTGTAAGTGGAAAGCTGCTGAAGTATTAGAATTATCAAATTTGTATATGGTAATGTAAGTGAAATTGCATTAATCGTGTGTAATTACTTATTTTTCTTTATTTCGTAAGGCATGCCAATAAAATTGCATTTAACATTTTATCTTATGTTAAGTTCAGCAGTAATAAGTAAGTTTTTAGTAGTAATGCGGTAACATTTTACTGGTAGTGCAACTTAATTTGCATTATAATTTTTATTGCTATTATGGAAAAATAAGTAAATTTCCTGTAAATTTTTACTGTGACTTACTAATACTGCAAGCGTAATTATGCTTAAAGTATATAATTATAAAATTTATATATTAATTAGCTTTTCGGAAATCAATCATATTTCGTGAACTTTGCCTATAAACTTGCAGTGATCATTTTTACTTATTTTTATTTATTTATTTATTTATTTATTTGGATTAAAGTGGACACAGACACAACGCGGTCGACTACTAAAAATAATATTTACATAAATTAATGTTGCAATTAAAAATAATTAAATACAGATGTATATATTAAATTCAACCATACATATGAAAGAAAGTACAAAATATCTGGCCAGAAATAAGAATATTGAATTATGCAACGCGGTAAATGAACATTCAAAGCTGATGCAGTTATACAAGTTGTTGTAGTGCCAACACCAGTTACGCATTGGATTATTTTTGGCAAAATTTTGCCGGCAAAGTGCCTGGACGTTCTGCCAGGAACAGCAAAATTTAGTAGACTAACAAGATCAGAAGAGTTATCTCGCCCATAATGAGCTTATGAATGAACATTACACCTAGTAAAGTTAATCGATTTTCTAAAGTTGGTAGATTAATAAGGAGAAGCCTATTTCTATATGATGGCAAATGCACACTTGAATCCCAGTTAAGACCATGTAGCGCAAATATAATGAATTGCGCCTGTACCGACTCAATACGCTTTATAAAGTTTTGATACCCTGGGCACCAGAGACACGAACAATACTCTAAAATTGGTCGTACCAACGATGTGTAGAGCTTCTTATACTGTTTTCACACAGAAACTTAATGATCTCATTTCACCTGCTAATGAAATCGTAAATTTTGTGCTTTCACACAAAAGTAACTGCTCGATTAGTATGAAGGATGAGACAGACAAACATGGCGGAACGATACAAGGTGGGAGCATGATGACATACCTACAAACAAAAAAATTCCATGTACTTGTAAATTCGATGGACAAATGTCAAAATCGTACTGCGCCGGTAGTTGATGTATCAAATCAAATAAAAAAGGTTATAATCAGCTATTCGATGCGGCCACCTTGTATCGTTCCGCCATGCAGACAATGAGATTTGCTTTGACAAATGACATTTTTAAGCACTGAACACACCAAAAAACTAAGAAGCGGAAACGAGCGGAACGCTGCCAACAGAGTTGCATTGTGCTTTTGACTTCATTAGGCATTCGATTAGCTACTAATGAAATAATAATAGATTCGAATTTTGTAGGGAAGATTGAGCTCAATAAGCGTCTTAATGTAGAAAATTGCCTTTATTATTCAATAAGCCGTCTGTGTGAAAATAGTATTAGTCAGATACGGATCATTAAACTCCTTAGCCCATCGCTTCACGAAATCGAGTATACCCGTTGCTTTGCTTACCATTGATGAAATTTGCGTACTAAAATTCAGTTTTGGATAAATTTCTGCAGGTAAAATTTGCCTTTTACTGGTAATGCAAAATAAATGTATGTAAATTAGTTTGCTTGTGCTAAAAAAACGTTAAAACTGCTAATTTTTTTAGTTGGCAATCAAAAAACGTAAGACTGTAAATAAATTTGTAGTATAAATATCAAAATGTTTAAGTGTACGCCTTGTGGGTAATGGAAATAAAAATGCATTACATTCTTTGTACCGCATTAAACAGTCTAGTTCCATTGAAATATTGTATTAAAAATGCATATATTTATAAATTTTTTAGGTAATGCAAATCAATTTAAGTTAACAGCATTAGTTACATACTTTAACCCTTTCACCCCTGAGTTTTTTTTCGAAATCAGGCGGTGTTTTCATCATTACGACAGCAAATCCTGTAATATGACAAAAATATAAAATGTTTGGCATACCTGAATCCTTACCGTTATCCTGGGATATATAATCCCAATAACATTTATTAACATTTATAGGTGGGACGAGTAAGTCTCAATAATACCAAAAGGGCCAAAAATTTGTACACATCTAAAGGTATAAACAAATATTGGGATGTTATTATCCCATACAAATGCATTATTGGGATTATATGTCCCAATGCAGTTATAAATATAAAAAACTTACTTTTTTCGTTATAATTTCTTTCCATTTTCGAAGGAATAGTATTTATTCACACCTAAAATTTACAGCAAGTGGTATATTACGAATAAAAACGGTACCAGATAGACGTTTCACACTGAAATACAACGCGTTACTGATGAAATTTCGCGACATGTCAGTGCAAAATATTGCGTAACGGGAAATTTGATGTCAATAATGACGGAATGCGGTTACTGATCATCAAGGAGGCTTCAAGTTTTATTGGGCACATTTCAATGCGTAATTGGATAAAAATTGAAAGTTATACACACATTTGAAGTTTGCTGGGACTTATTGTCCCAGTAGGGGCGAAAGGGTTAAGGTAAGCAGTAACCAGTAAAATTTACTGATAGTACAAATTGATCCACATGTTCAGTTACACTTTTTTAATGTATATTCAGTAATGCTTACGAAATTACAGTAAAACTTAAGAATTACTCAATCTTTTTGCTGTAAACACTATACGATTACTGGAAATTTGAGCCTAAGTAAAGATTACCCTGTAGCTCTGCAGTTTTGCCACTACAAATAGTAATGCTTTTTATCTCTTATCGCAGAGACAACCCTCGCCTTTACACATTATTTGCCCCTTTAACATCGGCATGTCATTCGAGGTAGCGTCTTGCCACACGTGGCTAACTAAAAGCCTCTACAGCAAGTGTGCCAGCCACATACTGCAGAATTTAGGGTACATCTGTTCTCAAGATGCCACACACTGCGGGCTTTGGGGTATACTTTTTCTCAACATCTTTCACATTTTGGGCTAAATGCATGGTGATATAACCACGAGAAAGTACTTTCCGAATGAAATATCTTGACACTGCTAGAACAGCAGGGTTTTTTCACAGTTATTTATACTAGATACTCATAGTGCGAAATGCCCACCCCTGCCTGGCATGCTTGGGTTTGCATTGTAAGGTACATAAAAAAATAAAAGTGCAAGAAAAAGAATAAACATTAAATTTAGATTAATGGAAGAAATAGAAAATTACAGGAAAAGAAGAAAAAAAACAGCGACATCAAAACATCAACAGCAAATCAGTAGAATTGTGTGTTGTGTTGACGGATGAAGCAAAATGTAAGCAGGAAAATACTCATTTAAATCACAACGCTGTTGGTTGTTAACGCAAGTCGTAGGAAAAAAAATGAAAAACAGGAACACTGCAAAGTAAAGATAAATCGAAAGGAACACACACATCAATTGCGGTTGCCAAGAAGCAAAAAGCGCTAGCTGAAGTCTTAGAAGAAGTGCGTGAAAAATAACGCAACAAAACGAAACACTTGTCGGATTTACATTTCAAATTTCAAAACACATCAAGGAGACTGCTTAAGACTTGAAAGAATAAGGCAGTTGGGCTGACATGATTATGGAATATATTTGTTTTAGAATAATATAAGTATATATATTGTTTTAGTATGTGTTTTTTCACTTTTCAATACTTACACATGTAAATGTATGCTTTATACACTGCGCTGATATTTAAAGATAAGCAAAGCCTTGAAAAAGCAAATCAGCTTGAACTGAAAAAGACTGCGAGAGAAAATTGAAAGTGAGGATATACTTTGTATGTATGTATGTTTGTATGTTTAAGGGAAAGGAGCAATTGAATAATACATTACTTTCCTTCATGCATGCAAACAACATACGTGAGTTCATTGCTTTACAGGAGGCGTTTTCACACCTAAACACATATACATATAAGCAGTTACACATACATACACACATATCTATACGTGGTATTTTATTTGTTTAGCTTAAATTGCTACAGCATATTCAATGTGTCAAACGCGTTTTTCATTTAAGAAATTTTATGTGTGAAAGCGTTGGCGTTTGCACAGCTGATGCTCTGAGCTTATTTGCTCTGTATAGCAGATTGCTTGAAACAGCAACAAAGTATGCGCATATTTGAAATCGCCTTTGTGCTATAGCATATTTAAAGGCGTTTCAGCTAGCTTAACACGTTTCTAAGCTATTGAATGCCTGCGAGATTGATTGTTGTCCTCGAAACGGCATCAAATTTTGTGAAGCTATTGTAATTGTTGTTGCTTTCGCTTTTTCTACTGAATTTTAATGAATAAGCTTAGTAAATATTTGAAATATAAAAGTAAATGTTAAAGGGGATGTTAAAACAAAAAGAAACAAGCAAGGAAGGTTAGTTCGGGTGTAACCGAACATTACATACTCAGTTGAGAGCTATGGTGACAACATAAGGGAAAATAACCATGTAGGAAATGAACCGAGGGAAACCCTGGAATGTGTATTAAATGAAAGGTATTAAAAGAGTATTTTATGAGGGAGTGGGCCATAGTTCTATAGGTGGTCGCCATTTAGGGATATAGCCATAAAGGTGGATCAGGGTTGACTCTAGAATGCGTTTGTACGATATGGGTATCAAATGAAAGGTGTTAATGAGTATTTTAAAAGGGAGTAATCCCTAGTTCCATAGGTGGACGCCGTTTCAAGATATCGCCACAAAGGTGGACCAGGGGTGACCCTAGAATTTGTTTGTACAATATGGGCATCAAACGAATGGTGTTAATGAGTATTTTAAAAGGGAGTTGGCCTTAGTTCTATAGGTGGATGCCGTTTCGAAATATCGCCATAAGGGTGGACCAGGGGTGACTCTAGAATGTGTTTGTACGATATGGGTATCAAATTAAAGGTATTAATGAGGGTTTTAAAGGGAGTGGTGGTTGTTGTATAGGTGGTCGCCTTATCGATATATCGCCATAAAGGTGGACCAGGGGTGACTCTAGAATATGTTTGTACGATATGGGTATCAAATTAAAGGTATTAATGAGGGTTTTAAAAGGGAGTGGTGGTTGTTGTATAGGTGGTCGCCTTATCGATATATCGCCATAAAGGTGGACCAGGGGTGACTCTAGAATATGTTTGTACGATATGGGTATCAAATTAAAGGTATTAGTGAGGGTTTTAAAAGGGAGTGGTGTGAAGGCCTTTTCCAGATATCGACCAAAATGTGGACCAGGGTGACCCAGAACATCATCTGTTGGATACCGCTAATTTATTTATATATGTAATACCTGCCAAGATTTTAAGGGTTTTTATTTCGCCCCGCAGAACTTTTCATTTTCTTCTACTTAATATGGTAGGTGTCACAACCATTTTATAAAGTTTTTTCTAAAATTATATTTCGCGTCAATAAAACAATCCAATTACCTTACCATGTGTCATCCCTTTTTTTGTATTTGGTATAAAATTATGGCATTTTTTCATTTTTCGTAATTTTCGATATCGAAAAAGTGGGCGTGGTCATAGTCGGATTTCGTTCATTTTTCATACCAAGATAAAGTGAGTTCAAGTAAGCACGTTAACTAAGTTCATTAAAGATATGTCGATTTTTGCTATAGTTATCGTGTTAACGGCCATGCGGAAGGACAGACGGACGACTGTGTATAAAAACTGGGCGTGGCATCAAACCGATTTTGCCCATTTTCACAGAAAACAGTTAATGTCATAAAATCTATGCCCCTACCAAATTTCAAAAGGATTGGTTAATTTTTGTTCGACTTATGGCATTAAAAGTATCCTAGACAAATTAAATGAAAAGGGCGGAGCCTCGCCCTTTTTTCAATTTTCTTTTATTTTTGTATTTTGTTGCACCATATTATTGCTGGAGTTGAATATTGACATAATTTACTTATATACTGTAAAGATATTAAATTTTTTGTTAAAATTTTACTTAAAAAAAAATTTTTTTGGGCGGTGCCACGCCCATTGTCCAAAATTTTACTAATTTTCTATTCCGCGTCATAATTTCAACTCATCTGCCAAGTTTCGTCGCTTTAGCTGTCTTTTGTAATGAATTATCGCACTTTTTCGGTTTTTCGAAATTTTCGATATCGAAAAAGTGGGCGTGGTTATAGTCCGATATCGTTCATTTTAAATAGCGATCTGAGATGAGTGCTCAGGAACCTACATACCAAATTTCATCAAGATACCTCAAAATTTACTCAAGTTATCGTGTTAACGGACGGACGGACGGACATGGCTCAATCAAATTTTTTTTCGATCCTGATTATTTTGATATATGGAAGTCTATATCTATCTCGATTCCTTTATATATGTACAACCAACCGTTATCCAATCAAACTTAATATACTCTGTGAGCTCTGCTCAACTGAGTATAAAAGGAAATCGATCTCTACTTTAAATCTTTAATCGGCTTTTAATAATAACTAACTTAAGCTATTATTATTTGTACAGCATTATCGTGCATACTTAAGACTTCAATGAAAAGTGTTTTAACAAAACTTTTATCTTTGTTTAACTATAAGTTATAGACATCACCTTGGTCGCAAACTCTGCCACAACCGGTGTCGATAGCTACAGAGTATCAGACATGTTTTCTTTTTTGGACCAAAGTAGGATACTTTTCACCACATCTTTCGTAGTGTGCCCAGTAGCCAAAGAAGTGGAAGTTAGATGGGAAATTGACAATATGGACAGTACGGTATAAAGGTTAAGAGAGATATTAGCCGTGTTTTTTTACACGCGTATACGTTTCGTTTGCGCGTGAAAAAAACGTATATCCTCGCTTAGATAATGCTTCGGAGACCCATCTAGCGGCAGTGGTTATATAACTAACATAACAGCACAGAGTGTACCGAAAAGCGGAGACACAACCCTCTGATGGCCATAGGTTATAACATATAGCTGAATCAGTTGCAATACATATGCAGTCATCCAGTGAGTTTTACAGCTCCAGCTCACGCTCAATTCTCACGGGAATGATCTGGATCATTGAGAGACTTGAGAAGCAGATGTCGTGAAATTTTTGCACACGTGAAATATGATAGGCAGATGTCGCCGCTGTTTTTAATTTAACTCATACGGCGAAAGACTAAGCAGCGACATCTATTTTTGAAAAATTAGGTTCATTAAAGCAGCGTTGCCAAACTAAAAAGAAGTAATTAACAAATTATCTGGCTCACAAATTCAACAGGACTTCTATATGGATTTATCTGGCTCAAATCGTTTTTGTTGCATTTACATACAAAATTATTTATCTGGCTCAGGATTTTGCCACCGGATGATAGCTATAGAATTAGTGTAGATGGTGAAACAAAAACACATATTTCAGTTACATCTGAGTATAATGAGTATTGAATTTTAATAGGACAAATTTTATGCGCAGCAATTTCAGAGGTGTATTTAAAGTTTGTCGCTTAGCAGTCCATATAAAGTTTAAGCGTAAACGTAGGTATATAGAAGTAAAAAAAAACACAGCTATTATCCAACACGTTCGGGCTCTGCTTTCTACTAACAAGGCCACACGCTAAACCTACGAAATTGTGGTTAGGCAAACTTAGATCAATGAAAATAAAACTCTTCAACTCCAATTAGCAAACTTTGGAGGTTATGTCAGAGACACACTTTCCGGGATGTATGAATACGCCGAAATTCATTATGCCAGAAAATCTCGCCTATTAAGCCGACGTCACAAACAATGTAGACCATCATGAGATACTATGGGCTATCAAATAAATTGGCCATGTAGCTAAACCGCTTCCATCTAAATGATATATTTTCAATTTAGTCAGCGTCAGCGGAGAAATCATTAAACTTCAAAAAATACTACTTGGCAGACTTCTCTACTTCGAGGGTATCTTCAACAATGTTTAAACAAAGGCCATCTGGAGCACAAGACACTATAGTTGAATGGATCGATTTTTTGCTCAGGAGTAAGGTCGTCAATGCAACTTAGGGAGCTGACTCATTAAGTAAAAATGGCTCACCTCTTCCTTGAACACGGATAATTACCGAAATTTTAGAAATCTTTACAGCATAAGAAACGAAGGTGGGCGCATTCGATACGGCACTTTGCGGCTTTTCGCCATGGGTAGGACAAAACGGACTGGGGGTGAATTGAACGAAGCTCATCCTGCTCACAAGAAAATAAAAATTCGTTTTCTTTAACTTACCGAGGCTAAACAGCACAACGATAAATCTTTCGTCAGAAGCCAAATATTCCGGCATAATACTAAGCTCTAAATTAAGCTGAAAAAGAAATCTTTAAGTCAGCTCAATGAAATTTCTAGCAGCATACTACTCCTGCAAAAGGGCTTTCGAAAGGAACTGAAGAGTTTCACTGCACCCATGGCATGTACAACACAGTCATCCGACCGATACTTACGTATGGTGCTCTTGTCTAGTGAAAGGCCCCAGACAAAATGAGCAACCAACAGAGAGTTGGCATGGTGCGACGGCTTGGCATGTCTGGCTGTATAAAGTATGCAATGAGAAGCGCACCTCGTGAAGGGTTAAACGTAATTTTTACTTGATGCCTCTACAAGTTTACAGCGTTTAGACATCAACCAAATACAAGTACGCAACGACAAAAGATGACATGCCAAGGGGATGATTAAAATGGGAACATATGTAACTCCGCTTACGTCCGACATACGACAGTTGTTGACTTTTAGGTACAAAAAAAAAGATATCTTTCGGAAAAGGAATGAGAGGAAGATGAAGACAGTAGTAAGGTCATAACAATTCACATAGGTGGCTCGGGAATGAAGAAGGGGACTGGAGCTGCAACGAACTCATAACATACGCAGATAAATAATAAATCATACCGATTTCTTTCAAACTAATGCAGTGTCTTCTAGGTTGAGGTTTTTGCTATAGATTGAGCAGCCAGGCTATTCCTGACATCACGGTCTCAGGCAACAAAGTAATGATTAAGTCGGATATAGTTCTAAATGGTCGAGCTTTTCTGACTTCCATAACGTATTACAATTTTCGTCCTTTGCTGGATCACGGGGCACAGCGACAATGAAGGAATGATTTTATAGACACGATGAAGAGGAAAAGTTCTGAAATGAATATAAGCGAGGCGGACAGCTCCATGTGACTACCGCTCATTTGCTTGCTGAGGAAGCGGATCTGCCATGAACTAGCCGAGATGCTTACGAATTCTCGCGGATCTTATGGTCATGTTTAGACCGATAAAGAACGAGTTTCTTTCTCAAGTTTAACAAATCTGCAGTTGAAGTACTAACGGATATCATCACATGTTATTGCGCATAATTACAAGCTCCCTCTGTAGAAACTGTCAGAAGGTGAAGGAAGAGGAGTAGAGACATCACTTACTCTGCCAATATCCAGCACTGCTAACAAGGCGACATAGATTGCTGAGTGCATGTTATTTCGACAGTCTGGCAAATATTGAGTGCGTGGATCTCTGAGCACTACTACATTCAATGTCACATGAAATTGGAAAAGTGCTCAAATGTATACATACTACGATGCGGTATTGCACCTAATCGTTGGGACAAAATAAATCTCATCACACTATGGATAAACATTGCACATCATGTCATATCATTATATGCGACCCGTACGAGTGTAGCTTATTACTTCTTGGGTTTTTTGTTCAAGTCATATCACATGGTGACATATGACACCAGTAAAGAAGATATCAGGTTCATTCTAAACATACCAAGTCAGCGAACGCTGGTAAGTTTTGCAAAAAGAAATAAAACCAGTAAGGAAGGCTAAGTTCGGGTGAACTCAGCTGAGCGCTTTAGAGACAAATTAAGGGAAAGTCACCATGTAGGAAAATGAACCAAGGTTACCCCTGGAATATGTATGACATCATACATATCAAATGGAAAATATTAAATATTATTTTAAAAGGGAGTGGGCCATAGTTCTATTGGTTACCCCTGGAATGTGTATGACATCATACATATCAAATGGAAGATATTAAATAGTATTTTAAAAGGGAGTTGGCCATAGTTCTATAGGTGGACGCCTTTTCGAGATATCGCCATAAAGGCGGGCCAGGGGTGACTCTAGAATGTGTTTCTACGATTATTTAAAAGGGGAGTGGGCCTTAGTTCTATAGGTCGACGCCTTTTGAGATATTGCAATAAAGGTGGACCAGGGGTGAATCTATAATGTGCTTGTACGATATGGGTATCAAATTAAAGGTATTAATGAGAGTTTTAAAAGAGAGTGGCCCTTAGTTGTATACGTAAAGGCGTTTTCGAATTATCGACCAAAATGTGGAGCAGGGTGACCCAGAACATCATCTGTCGGGTACCCCTAATTTATTTATATATGTAATACCACGAACAGTATTCAAAATTCCAAGGGCTTTTGATTTCGCCCTTCAGAACTTTTTCATTTTCTTCTACTTAATTTGGTAGGTGTCACACCCATTTTACAAAGTTTTTTCTAAAGTTATATTTTGCGTCAATAAATCAATCCAATTACCATGTTTCATCCCTCTTTTCGTATTTGGTATAGAATTAATGCATTTTTTTCATTTTTCGAGAATTTCGATATAGTCGGATTTCGCCCATTTTTAATACCAAGATAAAGTGAGTTCAGATAAGTAGGTGAACTAAGTTTAGTAAAGATATATCAAGTTATGGTGTTAACAGAGAGGAAGGACAGATGACTGAAAACAGTTATAGTCAAAGAAGCTGTGCCCTTACCAAATTTCAGAAGGATTGGTAAATTTTTGTTCGACTTATGGCATTAAAATTATTCTAGACAAATTAAATGAAAAAGGGCGCAGCCACGCCCATTTTGAAATTTTCTTTTATTTTTGTATTTTGTTGCACCATATCATTACTGGAGTTGAATGTTGACATTATTTACTTATATACTGTAAAGATATTAAATTTTTTGTTAAAATTTGACTAAACACTTTTTTTTTAAGTGGGTGTGTTCGTCATCCGATGTGGTTAATTTTTATTTGGCGCACATATAGTAATAGGATTAATGTTTCTGCCAAATTTCATCATGATATCTTCAACGAATGCCAAATTACAGCTTGAAAAACTTTCAAATTACCTTCTTTTAAAAGTGGGCGGTGCCACGCCCATTTTCTTTACTAATTTTTTATTTTGAGTCATACGTTCAACCCACCTACCAAGTTTCATCTCTTTAGCCGTCTTTGGTAATGAATTATAGCACTTTTTCAGTTTTTCGAAATTTTCGATATCGAAAAAGAGGGCGTAGTTATTGTCCGATTTCGTTCATTTTAAATAGCGATTTGAGAGGGTGCCCAGGAACTTACATACCAAATTTCATTAAGATACCTCAAAATTTCCTCAAGTTATCGTGTTTACGGCAGACGGACGGACGGACGGACGGACATTGCTAAATGAATTTCTTTCTTCGCCTAGATCACTTTGATATATAGAAGTCTATATCTATCTCGATTAGTTTATGCCATTACGGATTACTGTTATGCGAACAAAATTTATATACTCTGTGAGCTCTGCTCAGCTGAGTATAAGTACGAGAGTTTGAAGTGTTTTGGAGGCTAAATTCAAAAAGCGCCTTGTTCCCAGCATTTTTGTTGTGGAAAGCGTAACACGCTACCATCACATCACAGTATCATCATCTTTTGTGTTAACTAACAATTATTAATGTCACCCTAAAAATGCCAATGGAAACAGTTAAAATATAATAGTGGCTGTTAAAATAACAGAGATTTCTCTTGCACGTTAGTCATAAGAACAATGTGAGCGTCTCTTTCTTTAAAGCTAGATAATGCAATTTCTTAGTATTAACAGTTGTTTGCTGTTGAAATGACAAATGAAATCAGTTCTGTTAACAGGAAAACTAGTAAAATTGATTATGAATCTGTTTTTTACAGTATATTGTTTACATAGGACCAACAGTTTTTTCTTCCGTTGGAATGACCATACAAGTTTGCCCTCTTGACAAAAAACTCGGTTGAATTAACCATAGAGCGATCAGTTTTACTAAGTGTCTGTTAATACAAGAACAACAAACCTGATTTGTTGATTTTACTAGCTTTATTTCGTTTGGTGTATTTCTCTTTAATTCGTTTTCGATTTTATTTGTACTAAACTTAATTTTTAATTTTTTATTTGTAAACTCTTTTCTACACCATTTTTCACTTTTTTTGTGCCATTTTGAATACATTTTTTTTCAGCAAAAAATTTTGTTGTCATGCTTCACAAAGTTGTAAACAATTTTTTATTCATAGACTTAAATAGCAATAAGAATCACAACAATGAAGGCGGCAGCTAGCAATAACAGAAATTACAGAGAATAAAAATCAGCAGCGAAAAGAAGCCAACAATAACAACATCTTATAGTAATTTTATGCGGCATAAAACAAATTTAAGCCGAGCTTCAAGTCATAAATAAAGAAATAAAAGGCAAAAATAGAAATCATAAAAAAGAAAAAAAAATATCCGCAACATAAAAATGAGAATAGGTAAGATAGGCAAGCACAAAAAACGATTGTAAATGTGTATGCGTATATGTCGTACGTACAAATTTATATAAAGGTTTCTGTAAAAAAACTGGGATTCTTGAAGTGCCTAAAGCGAGTGGTTGATTTCAAACAAGCATTTAAAATTAATACCCAGCGTCTAATTTAGCTTTAGTTATTACCCGACACACTTGAGGTTTTTACTATTTCTCAATAAAAGATTGTAGACCAACGTATTTGTATACTTTAATAGTAGTGGTGAGGGAGCATATCGTTTAGGACTTAAAATAAAAATTAGAAAACAATAGTTAATTTGCGCCTGCTGTTGACGTTCAAATTAAAGAACTGTCAAAAAACATTTAAATTTTCTCTGTACAAAATGCTCTCTACTTACAGTACTACTCTCGTAGTAGAACTTCACAGTTTATTTCTTGAATTACGCTGCTTTTAGACTCTCAGGTTCCTCGTTTTTCTATTTCTTTCAAGGTCTAGACTTTTCACGAACAGCCTTCTCGATTAGTTGCTCATTTACTTCTCTCCTTTCATGCATGTGTGAGTAGTGTCGTCTGCGCTCTTCGCTGTGTACATGTGTGTCTAATATAGACGTCGGGAGAATGGAAATGCAGCTGTATTGGTAAGAGTGCAATGGTCGCGCAAATCACTTGATGAATCGTTTGTGTTGTTCATTCGCTTATTAGCAAGCAACAAGCGAAAATCGTTTGTGATCTATGGTCGGCAAATAGTAAAGTATGGACAACAACAATGAACATTACGAGCTACGCACGTAATACATGTCGCTGCGCCAAATGCTCTGCGACTACTAAACGAAAGAGAACAAGTAGACGCGTGAATTGAGTGCGTACAATTTCACCACTCTTTGTCTATGATTGGTCTAATACCGTCTATACTCTTAGCTGCTGTCTAAATGTGTGCGTAACTAGTTTTTATCTTATTCAGTAGCGACGTAGTAACGCGACGAAATTGCTTATATTCGCCGCAATATAATAAATAAGCTACTGCCGTATTTAAAAAAATAGTTTATCAGGGATGCACATATTCCATATTGCTTGCCGCACTATTTCTGGATCATTCCACTACGGGTTGGGGATTGTCCTCTGGATCCTTTTGACACTGTTTCAATATAAATTCCAGTGCTGTTTTCGAGATCATTTGAAGATACTACGTGACTACTTCGAGTTTACTAGGGTTTCTTTCCGAGATTGTTGGTTAATCATACAACAAATTGGGCATTACTGTGTGCTTGTTTTCGGAACTATTGGCAACCATTGCAGGTAGCTTGGGAGTCATTATTTCCGAAAATTTTGACAAAACATTTAGAAGATTATTTCAGTAATTCCGAGCAGTTTCACAACAGTTCGACTAATTTCTCTCTCACATGCGCAGCATCGTGATCGATTGGAATTTATTTTAGAATCTTTTTAGCATCATTTGATAGCCATTATGAAACTCACTGCAGGAACATTTTGTCATTATTGTGTGATATTTTTTTTTATATTTTGCGAGGAATATAGATCTTTTCGATATTGTTCAGGGATTGTTTGGCTTTATTTCGTACAAATTGGAAAAAAAGAGGTTGGTTCCAAATTTATTTATAAAACTAGTCTCGGACTATTTCGGTGTCATTTTTCATTTAATTTCTTTCGGGAGTATCCATGCTTTGAAAAGTTAGTCGAAAAAAACATGCCTCCACAAATTTATTGATTTAAGTCCCTTTGAAAATAGCAAGCAGTGCCTTTAAATAAGCGCTGGGTATAAAAAGTTGTTTACAAGTAAAACTTGCTATTAAAAACAAAAAAAAGTTCTGTAATTCTTTTATTATGATTTTTTAACTGGTTCTCGTGCACAGCTGCTGAAAAAGCGCCGCACAGCTTGATGAAATCGGCGTCGAAAAAGAGGTGGCGCAAGCCTAAGCCCAGCGGCTATAGACACTGTTTGGAACAGTGACTCAAATGCAGACAAATGAAAACAACCATATATTTTGTTTGCACTTGTGTATATATCTATGTATTTAAGTTTGTGTATTCCCATGTAGTTGTAGTCATCTACCAAAAACTGGTTCCAAAGTCAAACATGAGAGAAGCATGAAAAAAAACCAAAAAAAAAGTGCCTAACGAACGTACAACAAAGCACGTGTAACGAGTACTACGAAAAGTGACAAAAACATATAAAAAGAAAAGGTTCTGACAAACAAACTATAAAGGCACAAAAAAAGATACCAAATAATGAATAAACAAGCAAAAGAAGAGATCCATCTTAAAATCGATGGTATCGGTAAATATTTCCTTATGCACTGCGCGTGTTCCCATTTTCTGATATTTATCAACTCAATCTAAATTGTGTGTGTGATATAAAAAAAAACAACTACAAAAAAACATTTAATAATACAATAAGAAAATTGAAATAATGAAAAACAAAAAAACTGCACGAAATTGTACGCTGCGCCGTTTATCTTCATCTAACTCTGCTTTTAGCTATATTCCTGCGAAAAATCAACTCAACTCAACTTACTAACCCATTTACTTATGCCTCACTTGTTTAAAAATGGATACCATGCATAGATTATGTGTGAATATATTTGTATTGCGTTGTATGGGAGATATTATAGTGTACATACAGACATCATCCGTGGTTACACTTCGCTCTGTCAGTTTTGTATGTACACATCGATCATTTGAGATAATCATTTGTGGGTTCGTTAGTTGTTTAGAAAGTTCATCGAATAATCAAAGTAAAAACATCAAACAAACAAAAAAAAATAAAAAAAAACATGCTTGATATACCGAAATGACAAAAAAAACAAGAACCAGTAACACAATTACTTCAAATAACATCACATTGCATTCAGAATGAAGGCAATTTCATTGCAAGTCACTGGGAAGTGTAACGCATGGAACAGAAAAAAAAACCAATAAATAAAACAAACTGGCGACGCCACTTAAAACGCAGCATAAATATTTATAGAACTAACCTACGACTATGTTTTTGCATCACACCATACGTGGCGTTGCTCAAAACAAAAAAAAATCTAACTTACGTAAGACAACACAAATTAAATTTTAGCTGATTTAAGTGTTTTGATTTATGTGCTTGATTAACTGAGTGGCATACTGTCGAGAGCTGACGACAACAACAACAACCGTGCAGGGCATCACGATAGAATAAATATATATTTATGATATTAAAGCATAAAAATAAAATAATGTAAGGCGCGATTACCTCCGAAGAGATCTAAGGCCGAGCTTTTCTCTTCCAATTTGCGTCGTACTCCTCTTGATTTTCCCTACAAATTGACCGGACGGGACCTACATGTTTTATGCCGACTCCGAAGTGTTTTATGCCGACTCTGAGTTTTCACAGAGAGCTTTTCATGGCAGAAATACACTCGGAGCGCTGCCAAACACAGCCGAGGGGCGACCCCGCTTAGAAAAATTTCCTTCTAATTGAAAAACCTTATTTCTAAAATTTTGATGTTGCTTTGCCCGGGGTGTGAACCAAGGCATACGGTGTGGTAGGCGGAGCACGCTACCATCACACCACGTTGACGCCATTATTAAAGCATATTAATATTAAAGCATATTAATATTAAATTGTAGTTCATTCTAACGTGGTATTCTATTTCAATCTGTAGGTCCCAGGTGATTTTAAAAACAAAGTAGGTTAAGTGGTAGTTGCCTTTTTGGCAAGATATGATATAGTATAATTATTTAATATAACCAGTTCTGTGAGTCTGCCTAGTTATGACTTGTGTTTAAGTCGGTGTGTAATGCATACTATGCCCTTGATATCATATCAATGAAATTACACCACATGAAAACAAAAGAAACGGATTGATATTATAATACAAATTCGAAACTTATATCCCATGTAGATTAAAATATCCCTTCATAATATAGGAACATATCAGCCAAATATAGTCGTATCAAATGATATGAGATCAGGATAGGTGGAATCGTACTACACGATAAATTGTAATGAGTTATGCAAGCATAATTACTTCAGAACTTCAAATTGCTTTTCAATTGTAATGCAGGTTCCGCTATTAATATGATACGACATCATATAATATTAATCAAATGATATCAAATATTCTATACAGACAGAATCTGATAAAAGTAAAATCAGAACAAGATAAATTTTATATCGTATATTCATAATGTACATTATAGATAAACATATCACTTCATAACAACATATCGGTCACATTAAGTCGTACCACATTATGCGACATCACATTATTGCGCTTTGATATATTATTGCCGTATTATGACAATTTTTTCATCAAATTTTTGCTAAGCAAATAAATAACAATGGCTTAATTACTTTCGAGATAAGACTTGCTTTTGGATTGTGGTGCAGGTTCTGCCATTGATATGATATGACATCATATCATATGATGTAAATTATGAGTTTGTGATATGAAATCTATCCGTTTTTGTTGTGATTTTACCTTTTATTGGATTGATTTTATATCACAAATTCATAACTTACAACATATTTAAACATATTCTTTCAAAAGTTATAGCAACATAGTGACCAAATAAAATCGTGTCACATCATGGGAGTTCACATTATAGCGCTTAAAAATATTTCTGTCGTATTATACAAGAAGTTGATTTTTTTTTAATTTCGAACACTCCACAGTAAAGAGTCAAAGTATATGAATCCGCTTAAATTTAATATGATACCACGGGAGGGCCATAACATTCCTTTTGCAAAAATGATATAACATCACACAATTGATATGTTAGCATATGCCACAGTTAGTGATAGCATGATTTCAAAAGATGGAAAAGTGACAAATATTTCGGATACAATGTGGAATATATAATAATGCTATTGACTGCTGAAGAGGTAGTGGTAAGATGAGCTAGCTTATAATCAAATATGATATAAAAATAAAAATATATATTAAATTTTTTTATGAGCTTCATAAAGTGATGTTTTGATGTCATTTCATAAGAACCAATCAAGAAACAATATGAACCAATCAAATTTATCTAGTGAAATGTGTAAACTTCCTTTTTAAATATAAAATGTATATTTTTTTCTCCACATAAGCACACATCATAAATCCATCATGAGTTGAGTTCGGATAGAACGCAATAAATTAGTGATTAAAAATTTGAATAAAAAAGCAACTTGTTATGAGATTCTGACGCTTATTTTATGACTATCCATGAATATTTATGTCTCTGCATGAAAAGTAAGAAGAAAACAAGATGGCTACCAACAATTAAAATTCTAAAATGTGTCAGTATAAGTGACAAAGGTGTGTTTGTGTGTATGTAACAGCGATTTGTATGACAATTTATTGTATTTATGGCAGTATAAAAGTTTCACACGAAAAAAAGAACGCTACGCGAATTTATACCACCATGTTTAACTTAATTATGTCATACCGGTTGAGAAAACATAAATAAGAATTAATTTCAGTACCTGTCGATATTGCTGCTTGACCAACAATAACAAACATTGCACACAAACATATCAGTAGATAGATATACATACTTTTTTCAAGCCAGTATTAAAATACGTTATAGCTAGAGTTGCTAAAGTTGTCTGTGTATCGGCTAGCCAGTCTCCTCATTCCGTCATTCGTGTGCCATGAACCACCGTAATAAAGTGGCTTGTACAAGTTTTTCGAAGCGCTTAACTCTTTTTGCTCGCCACGTTTTGGCTTTTTAGTTTTATTCATGTGTTCTTCCTAGTGTTTGCCTATTTGTAGTTATTAGCTTTTTTTAGGTTGTCTTGTTCTAATTTATAATTTCGAGTTTTTATTATGCTATGTTGTGACAGATTTTGTATTCGAAAATTTTTATTCCAACTGAGGCTATGCGCCAATCACCTTAGTTTTGAACGATATATGTAAGTTGTATCGTCTCAGTGGTGCATGCAGGAGCTTCGCAGCTTTGACCTGTAAGACAGTGCATAGTCACAACACAAGTTTGGGTTTTAGACTCCAGTTTCTGACGATGATTCTTTTACACGAGTAGAAGGCTATGTAAGGCTTTTCATTTCTACGATCAGTATAAGATTTCCGAACTGGATGCAGATAATGACAGCGCTGCAAAGCTTCGGCACTCCAGCTTACTTACGCAGAATAATAGGTAGCTATCTTAAAGACAGAGTACTTCTTTTTGACACGGATAAAGGAGCAAAAGAGTACAAAATCATAGGAGGCGTCTCACAGGGATCTGTTCTCGGTCCAACGCTTTGGAATGTAATGCATGACCGGGTGTTAAAGATTGATCTACCAGAAAACACCAAATTGTGGGATATGCTGATGATATTGCAGTGGTAGTAGTGGCCAAGAAACTGGACCTGCTTCAAGCATTACGTAATGACGCCGTAGCAAGAATAAAGGAATGTCTGACGAATACGGGACTGGAGTTGGCTAGCCAAAAGACGGAAGTGGTATTAGTAAGCTCCAAACGGTCGGCGAACGAGTTAGTCTTAACTGTCCGGGATCATCAAATCACCTCAAATGATTCCTTAGAATACTTAGGAGTGCACATTAACTCTAAGTTAACTTTCAAAGAGCACTTCAGAGCGGTGGGGGAGAAAATTACCAAAGTTAATGGATTACTTATGCGAATAATGCCTAACATTAGTCCGAGCGAAGCTACACGTCAGCTATTGTCCCCAGTAACCAGCTCAATAATACTATACGCAGCACCAGTGTGGTATGGATCTAAACAGATCCATCAAAAATATATATTAGCAGCGTACCGACTTGCTTCTTTAAGAATAGCAAGTGCTTATTCGACGGTGTCCGACGACGCGATCCTGGTTCTAACCCGGAAAATCAAAGTGGCTTACTGGCAAGCGAAATGGCCGATCTGTATACCACTAATATCGAGCGACCATCTGAAGAAGACAAGAAAAGAGCAAGGACACAAACAATAGCTAAGTGGCAAGAACGGTGGGAGGCCTCGAGTAAAGGGCGTTGGACTTTCACACTAGTTTAGAACGTAGCTCAATGGAATGAGCGGAAGCACGGCGAACTGAACTACCATCTCACGCAGATAATGAGTGGACATGGCGGTTTCAAAGAGTATTTATGGAAGCGTAGGATAGAGGAACATCCTCATTGCCCAATGTGTACCACGGAGTTAGAAAACGCAGAACACGTCATGTTCCACTGCCCCCGTTTCCACGAAGAAAGACTCACCTTGCGTGGAGTCTTTGGGAGGAACCTACCACGAGAAATTTAGTATCACATATGTGCAACAGGAAAGAGTGCAGGACTGCAGTGAGTAAAATGGCATTTATAGTATGACACGCCTGATGGATGCTGAGAGGGAGCGCAGAGAAATGCGCATGCGAAGCAGTGGCGATTAATGGACAGTCAGAGCAAATAGCGGGAACCTGGACGCAGGGAAAACTGTAGGCTCTTAAAAAATGAGAAATAAGGAACGCCACCCTGAAGTAATGCGAAAGTGGTGCCGGGGTGGACGACGGTTCCAGAACGGGGCTGTTTTTTTAGTCTACGGACACACGGTTGCTGCGACGGTCAGCAATTATGGTGCATTAGGCATTTTTCAGCCTCCCCGCAAACGTATAAGATTTCCAGCTAAGCTTGCTGTCTATTTCGACGCCCTTATACTTGACCTTCCTAGGCAGAGTAAAGGTAGTACAAATTGAGCTCCAGTAGAATCTCATTCAGTTCGACAATCCATAGAAGCGGTGACAGAACTCCTCCTTGTTGAGTTTCTATGCTCACAGGGCGGATTCTTCTAACTGAGCTCATGCTGGCTTATACTTCCTATTCTGCAGCATTGATTTCATCCATTGGCACATAAGACTGTTAATGCCAGCCCTGTCCAAGGCTTTGCTAAGCGCGTCTGATACTACAAGAGGCTTTCTCTATATCTAAGAAGGTAGCCAGATTGTATTTTTTATAGTGTAATGATCTCTCTATGGTACCTATGCCCTTGTGAATGTCGGCTTCGGTATAAAAGCATTCAAGTACGCCTGTTGTGTCATAGAAACTTTGATGAGAAAAATTCTAGGCCTTCCAGAAACTCGCCTGCCAATCATGTACCTTAAATTTGTGGTAACGTTTTTCAAATTATTTAATGTTTTTATAGCTAATTGGGCTTGTTGCTGTAGCGACAGAGACACTACCTGAAGCTTTTGGGGAGTATTATGGATGTTGATAGTCCTTTGCCAGATATATTTCCGGTACGTTTCGGTAACAATCACCATTCAGTTATTAGCCGGATCATCACGGGAATGATTTAATATGACTACCTAACCTTCCTTGTCATCCGCCCCCCCCCTCCTTTTTTGGTCAATAATGAGGAACTGTGGTGTGCCAGAACCTCACCGGCTTTATAGGTGTATGACACATTTCGTATTTTGTAACAGAATTCGACTTGTATAGTTGAGTTGACAATTGGGTTGCAGAAGTTGTGAGACAACGCGAAACCCCTTAGCTAGCCAAAATGTCGCTTTGTATATGAAGCCTTTCTAATGCAGTGCACCACTGGCCTAAGCAGATACTCATACCTACTGCAAAATGCTGAAAAACGCAAACATTTTATAATTTATGACAAAAGCCACAACCACCAAAGACAGTAATTAATAGACAGTTTAATTGGATTTCAAAGTTAATAGTCCATTATTGACAAACTTGAATTACCATCACACATTATGTAACTTCGGTAATCGTCGTTTAGCTAATAAATATCTCGAATTTGCCATAGACTAATGTAAATATTTTTTTCTGATATTATTTTATAACAGTATTAGGAAAATAGTTTATATACATAGCTGTAGACTTTATCACAAAATTCAAGTATACATTTTTTCTTAAAACAATTTTTTTCTGTTATCCAGCAGGATTATTTTAGCTTGTGTTAGAAGCTTTCGTGCATCTTTGCAATCTATTGGATGCGTTCAAGAAGATGAAATTCTTCTTCTTGTCAGTCCTACAAAATTCAAATACTCAGATGCCTCATGGAAGAGTTCCTTTCGTTGCTCGTCGTTAATTCTCTGTTTTTCTTCAGTTTCGCTAGTTCTGTTAGCTCCAAACCATTTCTAAAGCGCAGATTACAGTCTGAGAAGACGCGATATTGCAACAGTCCAAACAATTGATTGCGTGCTCATTTATATGACATATCTGAAGACTGCCATCATCGGTAATATACCCAAAACTTACGTGGGACATTTGTTTTTTACTATAACAAAAAACAACAAGTCTAAGTTGACATTAATAATTGTACCAACACCTAATATGATAATTTAATAACATTAAATGGTATCCTAGCATTTTGCTAACTGAGGTGAAACCTTTACAGGAATAGTTTAGGTGAGGTGTGTTTATACCCTGCACAAAATCGTGCGATTAATCCCTAAGGAGAGCGGTCTGCGATTGATCTCTTTTGTGCACATTGTGGTATAGTTCATCCCCTCTAGTCCCTTTTGGGTATACTTGGCATCAGTCAGTTTGAAATTTATGTAGCCAATTTAAAAAAACAAACAGCAACGAAATGAATAAAATAAAAAGATTGAATGTGATTGAATAGCATTATTTAAGAAAAATGCGGGCTCTGTACCGAAACTAAAATACTAGGAGCATATGTTTCATTATCGTAATATTTGTTTTGTTTTAATTAGTTTACAACACCAATACGAAAAAAAAATTAAGAATATTGTATTAGAGTTTAAAAATTTTCAAATCCGTAAGTAATTCCGTACGTGTAGAAAGAGGACTTGTCCGACAGTATCCATAGGCGATCAAAACAGACTTGTGTGACTGTAGCTGCAGAGGTACGAAGAGCATATGTCCGATACAAAGAGGGACTGTCGGACACCTCCCATAGGCGTACAAAGAGGAAGTGTCGAATAGTACAGAAAAGATCTGTCCGACAGTACCCGTAGCGGTACAAAGAGGGCGTGTCGAACAGTATCCAGAGGGATACAAAGAGGAAGTGTCGAACATTACACCTGGTACTGAATTCGCCTTGATTCGAAGCATAAACAAAATGAACCCAAAATAATAAAAAACTAGGCGCATAAAATGAAATAAAAAAGGTACATGTATAGGGGGATTCCATCCCATTTCGACCAATTTTGAACCCGACCCCTTTAGAATTGGCTGAAGTTTTTCTTCTTGTTCTAACTTACGAAAGACGTTTTCAGAAGTTTTTCAAATTGTTTCATTCAACAAAAAAAGTTATGAATTAAAAAAAACACCGTTTTTGTTTTCCAAATGCTATAACTTTTTCAAAATTGACCGTTTGGGATAATTTGTTTGTAAATGTACTTTTCGGAAATAATTCAAAAAAATTTTTAAAGTTTTTTTTCTGTAATTTTTATTTAAAACTTATTTTGATTTGGAAAACGGGTTTTTTTTCAAAATGCTATAACTTTCTTTCAAAACATTACCGTTGGGATCATAAATATGTTTTTAAATTTACTTTTCGAAAAATACAAAAAAAACTTAAAGTCAAAGTAAATTAAAAAAAAAGACAAAAAAATTCTCGGCCTACTCCGGGTTTAGTGGGATGTTTGCAGAATTGATTGAAGTTTTTATGAGAAAAACAAAAGGCCGAATTCGAAAAATCTCGAAACGAAAAACTGAACATTTTTTTGAATATTTTCCGAAAAAGTACATTTAAAAACAAATTTAAAAAAAAAGATCCCAAACGGTCAATTTTTGAAAAAGTTATAGCATTTTGAAAACAAAAACGGTGTTTTTTTTTAAATTCATAACTTTTTTTTAGTTGGATGAAACAATTTGAAAAACTTCTGAAAAACGTCTTTCGTAAGTTAGAAAAAGAAGAAAAACTTTCAGCCAATTCTAAAGGGGTCGGGTTCAAAATTGGTCGAAATGGGATGGAATACCTACCCCATATATATTTTTTTTAATATTATTATATTTCGTTTATTTTTCATTTCAAAATCTCAACTTGCATTGCAAACATACTGCCTTCCTACAAACGGAAAATTTATTAGTTTTCAACAATTGATTTATAGCGCAATTTTTGAAATTAAAACTGGAAAAGGAAGAAATAAACCTTCATGCAGCGAAGTTAGTGAGTACCAGAGTAACTATAGACCACAAAACATATGCACATACTTATCAACTAACCAATAAACATAGAAAATAAAATTCAAATAAAATACTCATCAATACATTTCATGTGATTGCATGCTTGACTTAAAACCTTTAGCTTAGTACTTTGATACAGTGAAGCATTGCCAGTTTATTGCATTTAAATGTTTTCCTACTTTTTTTTGTTTTTGTCGACCCCAACCCAAAGTTGTTCAATTTCTCCGGTGATTTACGATTGCTTTCACATGGATTTTTAAGGTGCGGCCATCCAACAAACCAATGTCAGAGCAACAGCACACTGCGCCTGTTGCACATTCACCAAGTTGCATTTCGCTTGCAACACGGATGTATGCACTGCATATGTGTGTATACGTATGATTACATCGAAGCGGCAGCAACAAGCACTGGCAATGCTGTTCGGCCTCGATAATCATCGTTTTGGTTGATTGGCGTTGGCTGTATGGTTCACTGGCTTGCGCTGCTTAATCAAAAGAATTATTATTGTAATTAACTTGAATGAAAAATACATTTACAGTTGCAATTATCCATTTAAATTGTTTAACTTTATAAATGTATGATTATTTACTTTATGTATACGCATTTTGACTGGGTCGATTTATTAACCGCTTATCGCACCATCGATTTTTCGATAGGATTTGTGCACAGAAAAAAAATTTGTCGACCCTGCGAAAATTCATTTTTTTTGACTTTTTCGACTTTGATTTTTAAGGTTTTTTTCATGACCTACTAAAAAATTTTTCATTTCATTGCGAAATTTTCAGGTATATCCTGTCCGACCCAAAATGTCCGCTAAAAACGTAGTCGATAACAGGTTTTTGAAAAACTGACAGGATATACATATGAAAATGTTTTTTAGTAGGTCATGAAAAAAACCTTAAAAATCAAGTCGAAAAAAGTAAAAAAATTAAATTTCGCAGGCTGGTTGTTGTTGCTGTTGTTGTTGTTGTAGCGATAAGGTTCCTCCCCGGAAGGCTTTGGGGAGTGTTATCGATGTAATGGTCCTTTGCCGGATACAGATCCGGTACGCTCCGTACCACAGCACCATTAAGGTGCTAGCCCGACCATCTCGGGAAACGATTTATGTGGCCCATATTAACCCTTCAGTCCATCCCCTTTCCCTCCCCACCCCCAAGTTCCAGCTGAGAAGCTTGGGCGTCGCCAGAGCCTCGTCTGTTAGTGATAAACAGGATTTCGCCGCGATAGGTGAGGTTGACAATTGGGTTTGTGAGAAGCTTATATATATTGCGCTGGCAGACCTGAAGGGTTGCGCTACACAGCCCCTTGAATCCGGTATTTTAGGTCGCCTCTTACGACAGGCATACCTACCGCGGGAATATTCTGACCCCCTAACCCGCAGCTGGTACATTATTTTTTTGTGGAACTCCTGAGCCTAAATCTATCGAAAAATCGATGGCGCGATATCGGTTAACTTTCGTCCTACAAATCTTCCACCCTTAATACACTGCTTATGTTTTCGTATTAAAATATGTTTGTAGTTATAAGTACCTATGCATACGAATTTTATATAATTAGTTACTATACATACATAGTAATAAGTTTTGCTAGTGCAGGAGATATAAAGTGTGTTCCATTACACTTAGCTGCACGGTGCTTGACGTGTAGTAGGTGGTGCGAAATGGTTTCACTCACACAGTTTTTGATATAACATTCATTCTGTAAAGTTTGAATGGCAGGCTTTGTTTACTGAAGTTCGAGGGAATTTGAAAATGATAAATGAAAGCGAATGAATTTGCAACGTCACTCCCAATATTCACTTCTATCTACTGTAAATAGATTTTTTAATTTTTTTATCCTCGCTCCAAATATCGACCTAGAACCATAAACCTCTGTGGCGGCAAAAAAATTAAAAACAAATATCAGAAAGCGATTTATGTTGAGCTTTTAACAACATTCATATTTTGTGTGGTAACCAAAAATTGATGGCGAAATCGATTCACTTAACCACATTTTACCTCTAGCTTGTTGCATATTGCAATTTTTACCACCCGTTAATACAATTTTTGGTCTGAAATCACAACAATAAATTTATTATACTACCTCTTTATTCACCAAGTTTCAATAAAAAACAAGTAAAGGAGCTAAGTTCCGGGTGTAACCGAACATTACAATACTCATTTGAAGCTGGGAGACAAAATAAGGAAAATCACCAATTTGTAAAAAGAACCTAGGGTAACCATGGAATGTGTTTGTATGACATGTGTATCAATGGAAGGTATTAAAGAGTATTTTAAGAGGGAATGGGCCATAGTTCTATAGGTGGACGCCTAGGGATATCGCCATAAGGTGGACCAGGGGTGACTCTAGAATTTGTTGTAGCGATATGGGTATCAAATGAAAGTGTTAATGATATTTTAAAAGGGAGTGGGCCTTAGTTCTATAGGTGGACGCCTTTCGAGTATCGCCATAAAGGTGGACCAGGGGTGACTCTAGAATCGTTTTGTACGATATGGGTATCAAATGAAAGGTGTTAATGAGTATTTTAAAAGGAGTGGGCCTTAGTTTCCATAGGTGGACGCCTTTTCGAGATATCGCCATAAAGGTGGACCAGGGGTGACTCTAGAATTTGTTTGTACGATATGGGTATCAAATGAAAGGTGTTAATGAGTATTTTAAAAGGGAGTGGGCCTTAGTTCTATAGGTGGACGCCTTTTCGAGATATCGCCATAAAGGTGGACCAGGGGTGACTCTAGAATGTGTTTGTACGATATGGGTATCAAATGAAAGGTGTTAATGAGTATTTTAAAACGGAGTGGGTGCTTAGTTCTATAGGTGGACGCCTTTCGAGATATCGCCATAAAGTGGACCAGGGGTGACTCTAGAATTTGTTTGTACAATATGGGTATCAAAAGAAAGGTGTTAATGAGTATTTTAAAAGGGAGTGGGCCTTAGTTCTATAGGTGGACGCCTTTTCGAGATATCGCCATAAAGTGGACCAGGGGTGACTCTAGACTTTGTTTGTACGATATGGGTATCAAATGAAAGGTGTTAATGAGTATTTTAAAAGGGAGTGGGCCTTAGTTCTATAGGTGGTCGCCTTTTCGAGATATCGCCATAAAGGTGGACCAGGGGTGACTCTAGAATATGTTTGTACGATATGGGTATCAAATGAAAGGTGTTAATGAGTATTTTAAAAAGGCGTGGGCTTAGTTCTATAGTGGACGCCTTTTCGAGATATCGCCATAAAGGTGGACCAGGGGTGACTCTAGAATGAGTTTGTACGATATGGGTATCAAATTAAAGTATTAATGAGAGTTTTAAAAGGGAGTGGTGGTAGTTGTATATGTGAAGGCGTTTTCCAGATATCGACCAAAATGTGGACCAGGTGACCCGAACATCATCTGTTGGATACCGCTATTTATTTATATATGTATACCTGCCAAGATTTTAAGGGTTTTTTATTTCGCCCTGCAGAACTTTTTCATTTTCTTCTACTTAATATGGTAGGTGTCACAACCATTTTATAAAGTTTTTTTCTAAAGTTATATTTCGCGTCAATAAAACAATCCAATTACCTTACCATGTTTCATCCCTTTTTTCGTATTTGGTATAGAATTATGGCATTTTTTTTCATTTTTCGTAATTTTCGATATCGAAAAAGTGGGCGTGGTCATAGTCGGATTTCGTTCATTTTTCATACCAAGATAAAGTGAGTTCAGTAAGCACGTGAACTAGTTCATTAAAGATATGTCGATTTTTGCTCAAGTTATCGTGTTAACGGCCATGCGGAAGGACAGACGGACGACTGTGTATAAAAACTGGGCGTGGCATCAACCGATTTCGCCCATTTTCACAGAAAACAGTTAACGTCATAAATCTATGCCCCTACCAAATTTCAAAAGGATTGGTTAATTTTTGTTCGACTTATGGCGTTAAAAGTATCCTAGACAAATTAAATGAAAAAGGGCGGAGCCACGCCCATTTTGAAATTTTCTTTTATTTTTGTATTTTGTTGCACCATATCATTACTGGAGTTGAATGTTGACATAATTTACTTATATACTGTAAAGATATTAAATTTTTTGTTAAAATTTTACTTTAAAAAAAATTTTTTTTTAAAAGTGGCGTGGTCCTTCTCCGATTTTGCTAATTTTTATTAAGCGTACATATAGTAATAGAGTAACGTTCCTGCCAAATTTCATCATGATATCTTCAACGACTGCCAAATTACAGCTTGCAAAACTTTTAAATTACCTTCTTTTAAAAGTGGGCGGTGCCACGCCCATTGTCCAAAATTTTACTAATTTTCTATTCTGCGTCATAAGTTCAACTCATCTACCAAGTTTCGTCGCTTTATCTGTCTTTTGTAATGAATTATCGCACTTTTTCGGTTTTTCGAAATTTTCGATATCGAAAAAGTGGGCGTGGTTATAGTCCGATATCGTTCATTTTAAATAGCGATCTGAGATGAGTGCTCAGGAACCTACATACCAAATTTCATCAAGATACCTCAAAATTTACTCAAGTTATCGTGTTAACGGACGGACGGACGGACGGACATGGCTCAATCAATTTTTTTTCGATCCTGATTATTTTGATATATGGAAGTCTATATCTATCTCGATTCCTTTATATATGTACAACCAACCGTTATCCAATCAAACTTAATATACTCTGTGAGCTCTGCTCAACTGATATAAAAAGTATTTTATGAGGGAGTGGGCCTATAGTTCTATAGGTGACGCCTTTTCGGATATCGCCATAAGGTGAGACCATGGGCTCTCTAGAATTTATTTGTTGTATCGATATGTGGTAGATCAAATGAAAGTATTAATGAGTATTTTATGAGGCGTGAGGCGCTATAGTTCTTATCGATGGGACGCCGTTTGCGAGCTATCGCCAGAAAGTGGGCCAGCGGTGACTCTAGAATGTGTTGTACGATATCGGAAGTTCAAGATGAAAGGTTGTAATGAGCATTTTAATAGGGGTGTGGCCTGTAGTTCTATAGGTGTGACGCCTTTTCCGGATATCGTCCATAAAGTGACCAGGGGTGACTCTAGAATTTTTGTACAATATGGTATCAATGAAAGGTGTAATGAGTATTTTAAAAGGAGTGGGCCTTAGTTCTATAGTGGCGCCTTTTCGAAATATCGCCATAAGATGGACCAGGGTGACCTCTAGAATGTGTTTTTTACAATATGGGGTAACAAAATGAAAGATGCTAATGAGTATTTTAAAAGGGAGTGATCCTTAGTTCTATAGGTGGACGCCTTTTCGAGATATCGCCATAAAGGTGGACCAGGGTGACTCTAGAATTTTGTTTACAATATGGGTATCAAACGAAAGGGTTAATGAGCATTTTTAAAAGGGAGTGGGCCTTAGTTCTTATGGTGGACGCCTTTTCGAATATCGCCATAAAGGGTGGGACCAGGGGTGACTCTAGAATTTGTTTGTACGATATGGGTATAAAATGAAAAGTTTTTAATGGTATTTAAAAGGGCGTGGGCCTTAGTTCTATAGTGGACGCCTTTCGAGATATCGCCATAAAAGGTGGACCAGGGGTGACTCTAGAATTGTTTGTACGATATGGTATCAATTGAAGGTGTTAATGAGTATTTTAAAAGGGCGTGGGCCATAGTTCTATAGGTGGACGCCTTTTCGAATACGCCATAAAGGTGGCCAGGGGTGACTCTAGAATTTGTTTGTACGATATGGTATCAAATGAAAAGTGTTATGGAGTATTTTAAAAGGGATGGACCTTAGTTCTATATGTGGATCGCCTTTTCGAGAATATCGCCAATAAGGTGGACCAGGGTTGACTCTAGAATGCTCTTTGTACGATATGGGTATCAAACGAAAGGGTTTAGGATGTTTTTAAAAGGGAGTGTGGCCTTATTTCTATAGGTGGACGCCTTTCGGAATATCGTTATAAAATGCCAGGGTTGACTCTAGAATGCGTTTGTACAATATGGGTAACAAATGAAAGTGTTAATGAGATTTTAAAGGGGGTGGTCCTTAGTTCCATAGGTGGACGCCTTTTCGAGATATCCGCCATAAAGGTGGACCAGGGGTGACTCTTAGATTTGTTTTTGTACGATATGGGTATCAAATGAAAGTTGTTAATGAGTATTTTAAAAAGGAGTGGGCCTTAGTCTATAGGTGGACGCCTTTTCGAGATATCGCCATAAAGTGGACCAGGGTGACTCTAGAATTTGTTTGTACGATATGGGTACAAATGAAGTTGTTAATGAGTATTTTTAAAAAGGGAGTGGTCCTTAGTGTCTATAGGTGGACCCTTTTTCAAATATCGCCATAAAGGTGGACCAGGGTGCGCGAGAATTTGGTGTGTTAGCG